>BSQZ01000015.1:4940000-5197500 GCA_033239005.1 Lamellibrachia satsuma | reverse complement strand
CACTAGAACCCGTTCGCTCAGATACCTATCAAGAGTCAAAAGTTCCCTGACAAAGATGACAGTTTTCGGACGCCGACGCTGACGTCATTACTCGTCAGATTCGCTCTATGATATCGTCACTCATTGATGACGTCACTATTCGAAGGATTTGTGACGTCAGTCAGGGAGATGAGCCAGTTTGGCTACTCGCGAACCAAGAAAAATGTACACTTGATGAAACTTGGTATATGTCGATGATACTTTGCTCGTGAAGCGAATCGTTAGAAATGCTGTACTATTTGGTCAATTGTTGATAATAGGTTTGACGTATTTTAAGATGAAACACAACACGTTTCCACCGTAACCAACATGTTCGTCGACACAGTTGTAAATAACTTATTTATGTTATATGAAACATTGTACGACAAACGCTGCAAGTCGATATACATACGCAGTTCTCTGCTTAGACACAAAATTCAGAAGTATCTCTGATTACAGACATGGAAGAGGAACGTAGCGGCAACTGATATCGCAGTATAAACGGTGTGCTTATATGAGAGTACAGTCGAACCTCGGTAATACAGTCACCTCACCATTATGGTCACCCTATGATATTCCCCAATTATTTTCATAACAGCAAAGTGTATGACATTTAGTCACTCTAATACCGTCACTCCGTTATTCATAGTGACGTTCCGCCGTATATTAATCTTTGAGACATTAATACATTGAACACATTCGGGTAAATTTTGCTAGTTTTTCAGATTGGAAAATGTCCTTAGTAACATTTCATTAGGTTAATGTGGAGAATGTTATCTCCTTTGTGATGGTGTTTCTATCTGAATTACTGCTTCTGTCCTGTTCTTGTGTCGACTTGCGGCTTATCGGGCCACCTAAACTGAATTAAGTAATTAGTAATAAACAATAAGACATGGTTGACAGTGTATGTCTGAAGTCTTTGAAAATATTATTGTTAGAACGCTAAAGACAAATGTCATCATCATTTCTAACCTTTGTTACCTCTTTCGCCGGCACGCACGCACGCACGCACGCACGCACGCACGCACGCACGCACGCACGCACGCACGCACGCACACACGCCGCCACCACCACTGATATCGTAAGAAGGACACAGAAAGTTAGAAATAGAAAGAATACCACGAAGAGCAGCTAATATGATCCCAGAACTGGGAGGCCTTAGTTATAAAAGTCTCCTACTACTACATGGGTGTGAATCATGGTCGACGACTAAGCAATTAGATATTTAACAAGATTTAACAAGATTTGCCATCCAAGGCAAAAGCCCAGATGGCAAGTGGACAAGGAAGCCATTGGCTTATCGAGAGTCCAACATTTTTTAATATATGTGTAATCCGCCCTCCTGAGACAATACTTCTGATATCCAATCTACACTGATCCTTTACTAATGTTACCTCATGTCCTGTAGTTCTATTATCTTTCTTGGGTGAAGAAAAAAATATTTCTATCAATATTTTCATACCCTTTCAATATCTTAGAAAACGTAGAAAACAATTTGATCTCCTCTTAACAGCCATGTCTCTAGGGTTGTTAAACCACATTCTTTCAGTCGTTCTCCATAACAAAGGTCTCTCAGTTCTGGAATAATTTTAGTTGCTCTTCTCTGTATTCTTTCAAGCATATCTATATCCTTCTTACGATATGGTCTCCAAGCTTGTATACAGTGCTCTAAATGAGGCCTAACTACTGCTTTAAATAG
Source organism: Lamellibrachia satsuma (assembly GCA_033239005.1). Classification (NCBI taxonomy): domain Eukaryota; kingdom Metazoa; phylum Annelida; class Polychaeta; order Sabellida; family Siboglinidae; genus Lamellibrachia; species Lamellibrachia satsuma. Next base: position 5,195,783 of record BSQZ01000015.1, on the reverse strand, counting down.
AGGTATAAACAGTTGTTTTTCCTTGTATGTTATATTTCTCCTAATCAACCCAAGAATTTGATTACCCTTTGAAGCTGCAATACCACACTGCTCTGAAACTTTCATATCGGCACTTATTGGTATTCCTAAGTCCTTTTCTTTTACAGTAGTATCCAGAAATGTATCTCTCATTTTATAGTTTAGATCCAAGTTCCCATGTCCTATATGTTGGTATTTACATTTCCCAAAATTGAACAACATCTGCCATTTCTCACACAATTTCACTAATCTGTCTAGATCGTTTTGTAAATGTTTATCACCATCATTGTTAACCTTTCTAAACACTTTTGTGTCATCCGCAAATTTCAGTACGTTGCTTATTATATTATCGTCCAAGTCATTGCTATATATTAAGAATAACAAACGTCTTAATACTGACCCTTGTGGTATCCCTTTCCACTTTGAAATCTCCCCATCTACTAAAATACGCTATCTTCTGTCAATCAGCCATTGTTCTATCCAGTCAATTATGCCGTTCCCGATACCATGGTCTTTTAAGTAGTAATTTTTAATGTGGCACTTTGTCAAAAGCTTTCTAAAAATCTAAGTATATAATATCTACAGGTGATCCATCGTCTTGCCACTTAGTGATTTCTTCCAAAAACATAACATTAAGTATGACCTCGCATTTAAGAATCCATGTTGAGATGGATTTAATAATTTACGCCTAACAAGGAAGTCCACCATATGGTCTTTGATTAACCTTTCTAATTACTGTAAATGTAATTCTCTTACTTATTTTTCGAACCCGTTTTAAATAATGGTTTGAGGTTTGCTTCTTCCCATGCAACAGGAACCACCACCCTCTTTTAATGACAAGTTGAGCATTCTTGCAAGAACTAATTTGTTCTACTGTTTCCATTAGTAGTTTTGGAGGAATTCCATCCACTCCAGGTGATTTATTGTCCTTCATTGTCTTTATTTTCTTAGCTACCATTTCTGGAGTTACAATTAACTGCCCCAAATAGTTAGATTTAGCCTCCTGAAATTTAGCATCTAGAAAAGAACACAGAAGCAAGAGAAAAGTGTTTTTAGACGAATGCTTGGAGTTTCGTGGACAGAAAAACAAGATACTGAAGACATTCTAAGAACAGCTAATGAACAAGAAAGATCATGGGGAAAATGTATAGGCGATGTGATGAGAAAAAGAAAACTAGAAGAAGAAGCAGACGTCGGCAAATAATTAAACCCTTGATGATTTAGTAGCTTTGCTAGGAAGGAAAAAGAGCAGAGCTGTTACAAGACACCTGTGACCGTGGAGAATGGAGTGTCATAGTCGCCTACGCATGCAACAGACACCTGATAATGATGAATAGAGCATGATTTGACAACAATGAAAAAATATTGAATGCTTATGAAGACTTGGATATAAATATTTTCCTCAAACTCAGAAAGGCAATAGAATCAGAGAGACAAAGCTTCATCAGGTAAGGAACAACGTAGGTTGGATGTGAGAAACTACTAATTTTCACAGATGACGATAAACGAATGGAACAAATTATCTAATGATTGTGTCAATTAAAGCAGTGTGAATATGTCTAAACATTCAATTAACAGATATCTGATAAGGGCGATCTACACATAGATGGTAAATGGTTAGACTTTCGATAAGTCAAAAAAACAAAAAAATTCAGCAAGTTGAAGATGGTCGTTAATTATAAGACGAAAAACAAGAAGCAGAAGAAGTCAAAGGCTTTCTTGTCCACTTGCCACAAGGAGCTGGTGGCTTTGGATAGCAACCTTCTTAGACGTAGCTTGTTAAACATCATCACCATACACACCACGCACACCACGCAGGCGGACACAAAGTCGCAAGAAACTAAATAATATAGGGCCTATCCAGTCTTGTATCATCGCGTTTACACAAGAAATAAGAAAGTGAAGGGCAGAATACTTCTCGGTATCATAGCACTCCTCCAGCTAGACAAAAGTCAATAAGTGAATTTATTATCAAATATATCATCCATTTCATGACATCAATCGAATAGACGTTGTTATGTACAGATGAGGAGATGTCACTAGTTTACCTCCGCTATCATGATATACGAAGCCAGTGATGTTGAGAATAATAAAAAAAAATATGATTAACGAGATTCCGGTCATGGGACAGACCAACGTGGCGACTTATTAATCATTTGTTTAATTGGCCCTTTTATATCTCGAGCAAATCGTACCATCCAATGAACTTCACACGACAAACTCCGAGAGCAGACGTCCAGAGACAATGGCAGTGTCTCTGCTGCACATATAACGCACAGTAAAATCAAAACAGGTATATAAATAGAAAGTTGGTGTAATTAGTCCACTAATCTGGCAGCTTAGCTGTGGTAAAATAGCTTATGTTGTCCATAAATTGTTATAAAAAGATTAATATGTGCATCTATTAACGGAAAGCCTATAAACTCCATTGCAAGTGAAGAATGTGAATGTGCTCATCGAATCGTGAGATTATCCATACAAAAACTAATGACATTTACACTACGCTCGAGGGATGGCAAAGTTTGGAATAAATAATAGTAAATACGACTATGTGGAAATCGTTTGCAAAAGCAGTTGGAGTGGTCGACGGATATGGACAATGTGCGTGACGACGTAGGACAGTTGTATTGTTTATCGTTGGAGCTAGTACTGATCGCTCGACGAAATCGACGAACAATTCCTGGGATCAAGAGAACTGTTTCACAACGAATACATACACAATAATGCATAAGTTCCATAAATAAACAAGCTTCCTGCCAACAATTGTCTGTCATCGTTGTCATAGAAAGTGCAATATGGCATTTTAAGTTAATTTCCCCTGGGTGCAACCTCACGAAAGGCACGTTCGGTGGTCAAAAAGGTAACACGTTTGGAAAACGAAACAACAATTTAACTGTTGTTCAAACAATACGTATGAATACTCGATATGTGTGTTATTTTGTGAGAAAAAGTGTAATTATGCATAGACACATACACAGTCTGTATATGCATAATTAACAATGCCTATAGTTCATGACATTAGGTAGGAAACGTATGGATTTTGAATTTGGTTAAAGTAATCAAAGATTCTGATTTAATATACATTTCAGCAGGGAGGCAATGTGCATCTTTTCTTGCAAAGCACAGGAAGCAGACACGAGAAAGCTGAGCACAGCTAGGGTCATTTGCGGTTTATCAAGCAAACACACCAAAATGTTAACATCAATTCATTTCGGGACGCGCTGAACCCTACCCCGATGAAACGGACCCTTTGACGTGATTTCCCTTCTTTCAGAAATGTTTTCACCTGCATAAATGCATTCATCACCAGCTTCGCCAACGTGGTTTCGCACAATAGTCAATACTTTATGAATTTCATAAATGGACAATGGGTAATGACTGAAGATATCGAATTTAGTAGCATGAACATAAAACACGTTCATCTGACATTTAAAAACGGATCGCGATATTCACTACCCTTAAATAAACCATTTTTATCATACAAAGAATGGCAGTTGATCGCGGTGGATGGAGACGACTCGTCGAGAAGGCGGAACAGGCTGCGTTATATGGTCCCCACCCCACAAGGGACCAAGGGGGAAGAAGAAGAAGAAGAAGAGGTTTGGCAATTCCCTCAGACCCACAGTGCCCCTGATTTGCTGCCAGTCAGAATATTCAACATATCTTACACTACCTGTGTGGGTGTTTTTGGCTGACACCGTTTCTAGATTATATATATATATATATATATATATATATATATATATATATATATATATATATATATATATATATATATATATATATATATATATATATATATATATATATATATATATATATATATATATATTTATATATTTTAGTGTTAGTTAAATTTACGAATTCATATGCAAAACTGAGGTGAGCTGCAGTAATGAGCTTGTTTACACCGACGGCATCACCATGCTAGGGAAAATGCCTATGTGAAATTGTTAATCGATTTCTGAATTAAGTCATCTCCACGGGCCAAATTCGGGGGCTGGAGCATATCTTGCGAGACTCATTGCCAGTCAAAACTTGTGTTGCTTGTTTGAAACAGTGCGCTGATGTAGATTCACTATTCCCAAGAATGAAACAATTAAGTGTTTTGAAAATGACATCGTACACTGCAAATTGCTGTGCACATTTTCTTCCTGCCTTTTCTTCCTGAATCTATGCCCTATTGAAAATCTCCAATCCTGAATATACCTATCTCCTACCGAATAAATAAATTCGGTCTACATATAGGCTTACACCATTAGTTTCGCAACGTACTACGTGTTTGTATTAGACATTTCTATTTCTGGCAGCCTGACCCACATCGGGATGAAATCTTCATACATGCTCAACTATAATCTAAGTAATGAAAAGTTTTATGGAAATGTGTGCATTGTTTAAAATTAAATGCGTATTTGGAACCTTGCCCAATTGGTGATATTTTCAAGACAGTCAGTTGACACCTAGTAGGTGTCATTAAATGCAGGCCCGTTCACATGAGAAGAGGCTGAGGTGAGCTTCCACTCCTCGACTACAATATGTCAGTGGCGATACGCAAAAACCGGGGCATGGTGGAAGGAAAACAAAACGAACACAAGGTTACGCTTTATTTTTATTGTGATATTTGTTTCTACATAAGTGGAGTTCATAATTGTTTCGAATAGATTGTATACACCTTTAAATTGTATTTAACTGATCAGTTCGAATGATGTTTGCTAAATTGTGAACAAACATCAGGGCATTCCGTAATGTTGATCCATGGAGACCTGCACTAAGGCCTGAAAGATCGCTGACATTTGTTTATACTTCGTTAACTAACTAGCTAACTCTGATATTATAAATAATAATATATAATTCTATGTGAACATAGTGTCAGTTGTATTGCTATGTAACACATATTCTGAGTATAAACACTTTGAAATATAAAAAAATAATTACGGAATCATAAATTAGTACCACAACCAAATATCAACAATTAACACCACTAATACTAATACACACTAACATAATCAACACTAATTAACACTAACTAACACTAAGCTAACTTCCACTAACTATCATTGACTAACACTAATAATTATTACCTAATATTACCTAACACAAATTGCCTGAACATAACACTTTACATTTTACACTAATATATGACATTAAATCTAAACAGTAGTTCTCACCACGACTGCTTTTGAAATAAAATTATCACTACAGTTAAAGCTGCTTCCTCGAATGGTTCAGCCCATCGCGAATCGGGTTCACTTATGTCCAGATGTGTAGTGTGTGACTAGTTTAAGTAATGTGCGCAATCTGTTTAATAAAAAAATGCACAACTTTGTTCAAATCATCGAAAGAATTGACTTTATTCGTTAGATCTGGCAAGGATCAAAATAGTAGTTATCCAAAATTTTAAACACTGTGTGGGTCAATGCTGACCACGGGCGTGACTTCCATCCTCTTGCTGATCACATGACAAAGTTACGAAATTTCACCAAGGAAGAAAATCGTGATTTTTCAGCATTTCGAGTTTCACTTTAGTTAATGCATGAACAACCATTAACTAATTAAATAGTTTGTCTGATGATTTCACACAAAAAAACTACATACAAAAGTTACACAAACAAGCTAGCATATATGTTGCAATGGATACTAGGTAAGTTTGGTTTTTCGCAAAATTAATTTGAAATGAGACAAAAAAATCGAATTGATTAAGCACCTTTAATGTCTGGACTATATGATATTATTGAAATAACTGGCTTTCCTTTTTACAGAAATTAAGTGATGCACTCAATTCTAGTTAAAACTGTAAATACACGTATGTTTTTCTTACACATAATATTATACCAATTTGGAAAAACACATTCTGACTCATATTTGCTAATTATGTACTTCCTTGCATAATTTTTAAAACATTGGCGTGAGTGGCTGTTTATTTTTAGAAGCACATTTTTGGGAGATATTTTTTTCTCTTGGATTAATTTTTGAATTTCGTGTGTGATGCAAAAGAATGTTTCACTGATTGTGTTAATTATTGTAATTTGGAAGGTTAGTTTTCATGCTACTGAAACGTTGAGGCGCCCATCGGTTTCTTCTGGATCTCGTTGTCGTATTTTCCTGTGATAAAAACATGTCTTTGAAATAATCTGGGATTTTTCCGTTCAAAAATTTCAAACATAAGAGTTAAAAAATGTCCTCTGCCTTTAGTAGTTCAAGATTCTTAAAAAAATTATTATATATACTTACTGTTTGATAAAGCTCTAATTACTTTGTTTTGCAACTTACTTATTCGTGGTCTTACATTGAAATTGCTAGCAACACCAAAAACTTAGTATTTACTTATTCCATAAGTTTTAACTTTAACATAGCATATTTTCCTTACATTTAGGCTTAGTACGTCCCATCATTTTTTTTGGGTCAGAATTCCTTCTTTAACACTGTATGAATGGATTGTTTATCTAAATACATATTAATAACATTCATAAATAAATATGGTGGACCTTTATGAATGAATGAATGTTTATTTCCACATAATTCATTTGTACATATTATATTTATAGCAATAGATATTTTACATTTCTATGTGGAAACGGAGACAGTTGAAGTGAAATACTTATTAAACACTGTCCCCATTCCCAGTAATACATGCAATAACAATGCTACCTAACATGCTACCTTACAAACCGGTGACAATGGACACGCAAAAAGTGGTCATTTAAAAAACAATACTGTCAAACTTTTTGTTGTGACTTTTTAGACAGGATAGTACTGAAATCGGACTGTCGTGTGCCGCCACCACGCGGTTTAGTTTGCAAAGTCCCTCATTTGTACCTTGCGACAAACGGTGGCGCCACATCACGCAGTCCTGACCAATGTGCTGAACAAGTGTGGTCAAAATGACATACCTCCAATTCTCTAATACTGTTTAATACTGTCAAAAGTGGCAGTTTTTTGCAAAATAATATATCATCTTCCGGAAGCATAATTGTGGGCCTATGGGGACCTAATTTAAGGCGCTAACCTGACCGCCATTGCAAACATTAATTGTGGGCTAACGCTATTCATTATAGGCGTGGCTAGCCGCCAGCGCATTCAAGTTCAACAACAGTGAACAACGGGTGGTTTTCGCAAGTATCTATATTTACGTTTACGGATCTTCGCAGCGCTGCCATTGCACTTGACGTATTTGAAACACTGCGGCCTGAAATCCCGTAGCATAGGCATTGAAACACCAGATCCAACAATTATGTCTGATATGGAAGATGTAGAAGAGCTGACCTTTTTGCCAGGTAAGAAATGAACTTGGATCGGTCATCTGGTACAAACGTGGGATTCGATCATGATTTGAACAAGAATTTAAGTTGAACTGAAGTTGACATCCAGTAGGCATTACTGCCACGGCATTACACGGTGCCCCCATTATACTAGTGGTATTAGATCTTGAAAGCGAACGGCAGTGTCGTTGTTATTGTATGACCATATTATCATATGGTTATGGAGGGTGTTTATTTCAGCTAAAAGTCACTCGCAAAAAGTGAGTGGATAGTGGGGCATGTCCATGAGCCATTGGCATTGCTAGTGACTAGTCTAGACTACACTACTAAGCCATCTGGTACAAACGCCGGATTGGATCATGATTTGGAACAAGAATTGAAGTTCAGCTGAAGTTGACATCCATTACTCCCACGGCATTATGCTAATTGCCTAATGCCAGTAATGCCAATGGCAATGGTATTAGATCTTAAAATAGATTAAAAATTGTTGGACTCTCGTCTCAATAAGCTAAAGCTTCCTTGTCCGCATGCCATCTGGATTCTGGGCCTTTGCCTCGGATGGCAATCTTGTTAAATCTCTAGACTACACTTAGTGGAAAGTGGGGCATGTCCATATATTGACCACACCATGTCACGTGGTTTATGGTTTCAGAACTGTGTTGTGCAATAAAGGTAAAAAGGTACGTTGTTGTATAGCATGGTACGTTCTTATCCAGTCCTTGACTGTTCAAAGACAAAGCACTTCACATTTCACACTCTGGCAGATCTGTCAATTCCAACGCCATCTTGAATTATCAGGGAAGCATTCAGCCACAGCTGCAATGACTATGTCAAGACTAGTCGTTCACCTGTCCACCTCTGTCTGTAGCCAGGTTCTTATACAGCTGGGTGAACTGTGGCAATGTGGGGTAGAAATTGCCAAAGTTTCGAGAGGATTAAAATCTGGTTTCTCTCGATTGAAAGTCCAGTGTTCTAACCACTGTGCCACTGTGCCCTGCAATTACTTAATACACATAGACATCTGAATTCACGACTTGATTTTCTGTTGTATGTAAGAAATAAAAAAAAATGTTTGAGTACGAAATATTTATATGTAGCTTTATAATTGTATTGAAACACAAGTCACACCCACATTAATACTTGCACACAGCTGGGTGGGCTGATGCCATTGTAAGCTGTAGACAGGAGTTTACCAGCGCAATTTGCATTCTACGCGAATATATATACATGCATTCTCCATGTTTAACAACTCTAGTTGGTGATTTGATGTTGCAGCAAACAAGACAAACACAACAGGAAGCAAGAGACAGAAGTATGAGCCGCGCCTGCTATACAGGTGCTACAATGTGGCCTGCAGTAAGACTGTCCTGCAAGCTAGTCTACTTGCGACAACGATCGCTACTATTTGTGTGACGATTGCACTCATTCAACAATTTCACCATGGAGATGACAAGACCACCGATCATGTTACACCGACCAATGTTACACCAACCGCAAAACACAACTCAAAGGCGACCAATGGAGAACCATTTCCATGGTCAGACATCCGGCTGCCAACTTCTATCAAGCCGCTGACATACGACATTCGCATGCATCCAGATCTGAAGACGTTTAAATTTAGCGGGTCTGTTGAAATTGAATTTGAAGTGGTGGAAGCAACTGATTTTATTGTATTGCATGTGAAGGAATTAAAGGTGGATCAACCTGTTGTGAAGGACGTTAGTCAGCAGAACATTCAGGTCGTGAAGTACCTAGAAAACAAGGATTACGAACAGGCATATGTACGTCTTAGCAGTCGTCTTGGGCAACATAAACGCTACAGATTGGTACTGACATTTCAAGGTAAACTGTCAGATTCAATGATGGGATTTTATCGAAGCTCATATAAAACAGCAGCTGGGGAAAAGAGGTGAGTATATCCATGTTTGTGTGTTTTATAATCCTATAATCCTGTAAAGTCAAATGTCAAATTACACAATCCTATCTTATGAAACATTTTATGGACTGTAAAATAGATGGAAATGATAGATCACTGCATAGAGTCATTCTGTGTCAAATCAACTAATTTTCAGGAAATTTCAAAAGTTGATGTCTCAGAATTTGCTTAAATTTTAACCTATGAATAAGTAGCTATACATGAGCACATCTGCAAAAGAACTAAGCATTTACATGCAAATTGTGTCTGTAATGCTGGGGGTAAGCACCCAAAAATGCACTCGTTATTTTTATGTGTCTAGGTGCTTCTAACTTGAGAAGTTTACAAGCTACATCTGACATTTGCTGAATATGTGAGAAATTTGTACAGATTATCTACGCAAAATTCAAGAATGATGGGACGAAGGACAATGGGTACACCAGATACATGCAAATGGGAAAGGATTTTTTCTGAGAAGGATTTCAGCAGTCTGTATTTCATTGTTATGTTACAGAACAAATTGCTACCATCTATTATTGGGGATACTAGCAATAACCTATTATTTCAATAGGCTTCTTGTTGCTAATGCAGCTATACTTTCAGTATAATTAATATTTTCTATATTTAAAACATTTCAGCTCCCAAAATGAGAATGTGGGCCAAGTCCTATGACCACCATTTTTTAATTGTGCATAGTGCTTTATTAGGTAAACAACATATTAAAATGTCAGGATGGTGTTCTGTCTCATTTCATTTATATTGCAGCTGAAAGTCACTGTGTGTGGTGTTTTCTCCTAAATTTCTACCCAAATTGTCCAAAAAATATCCATAATATTAATAAATTTGGCAGAACACCATTCTGAAATTTTAATATGTGGTTTACCTAATAAAGGACTGTACATATGTCTACATATTCAGCAAATTTAATATATGTAGCTTGTAAATATCTCAAGTTAGAAGCACCTGAAAACAGATAAAAATAAAGGGTGCGTTTTTGGGCACTTGCCCTCTGTTCACATAGACACAATTTGCATGCAAATTCTTAGTTTTTTGCAGAAGTGCTCATGCATAGCTACTTATTCACTGGTTAAAATTGAAGCAAATTGTGAGATATCAACTTTTTGACCATTGGTTGATTTTACATGGAATGACCCTATAACATATACTATAAGTGTACATAATACTAAATTTAGTATACAAGTTTAAAGCAATTATGCAAAGCATCTTTTCATTTAAAATATATAGTTTTAGTTTCTTTCATTTTGTTTTGGACCAAGCTAGGGGAAACTGTTTTTGAAATTCCACACTTACCAAACTATGTCTAGATTCCACTAGACCGTAGTAGAGTATGTATTTAATAATCAGCCTGCACTTCTATGTTTGCACCCACTTTCTTAAACTTACGACCGAAATAAACCTAGAGCGGAGAGGAAGGCCAACGTTATGTTGGCTCAACAATATCAGTACCCACCTGGAGGAAAATAACACCAGCTTCACATTTATGTAATCCATAAATTTATGTTTTATGCTGTAATAGCATGCATGCATGCATGCATGATAACACGTGACTGTCAGGATAACTACCGATCTTGGACTAAACCTGGCTAAGGTGTGAGTTATATTTTGATCAGATTGACTCAAGATTGTCAGTCCGACCAGCTATATCGATTGTCCACTTTTGTAAATTATGGCTGGTTTGAAAGCAATGTATTAGTACGAGCTGTGCCACGTCATCTGTGAATAACTGCAATGTAAGAATGTTAACATGTTTTGTAGTCAATGATAATTAGTTTATTAGATCAAACAATTCAGAATCATTCCGATTACATAATAACATGGCTGTCTTGCCGCATTATCAATGTAGATATAAGATGTGCAACAATAAGACGTTCTGTTATTTGTCTGTTTGGTTGACCTTTGCACCCTGCACTCAGTCTGTACACACACACGTAGTTCAATGTGGCATGATGGAGTTAAGACATGATTGTAACGAGTATATAAGCCTTGAAGAGAGGGTTGACTCGTACTCCGAAGATGTATTGCAGACAGGGTTGGAGTTGATTATATAGATATATATATATATGTACAGCAGACTCCTCTCCAAGCCAATAATAATAATAATAATGATCACGTCTTATATAGCGCCAACAATGTGTTCATGGCGTTTTTCACTCCATTTTAAGAGCTAGTTTTTGTAGCATCTAATACAACGGCAGTACGGAATGATTCCATCCCAGCCAATACGTTGGATTTTACTAAACGGCTGATTCTGTTAAGGCAGCTGGGGCAGCTAATGTATCAGTTGATTTTTTAATTTTTTTGCTCAAAACATGCTAGGAAATACTGAACTGAATGTTGACACCACATATAATCACTCGGCACTAACGTTTTATATCTATCGCCAATCCATCCTTAAAAAAACAGTCCTTTTGGAAATCCCCCTGACTACTTAGAAATGCTGATGATGTTTCCATTGTAATGAACAGGTGTGCTTCAAACCAGCTTTATTTGTTCGCTGTAAACACAAAACGTATTATCTGGTTACTGTGATTCCAATACACATCAGTATTACATCATCCTTAAACTAAATCATGTCCTTAGGCGGAGTGAGCGGGGTCTACTGTAGTCTGTCCACTGTAGTCTGTAATTGGAAAGTCCTGTGTATTTTAGTCTAGTTTGATCTTTTGAGCTGGATGGATATTGTAATGTACCATTCAGAGGCAATATATATCTGTAGCTCTGGGTTTGTTTACTTAATGGATCATGATTTTGTTCAACAGCAGTTCCATTACTTGAAATTCTTTTTCAAGTTTGTGTACTTAAAGTTCTGACTACTTTTGTTCACAAACAATCTTTATGTTGTATTTATAAAACAGAATAAAATCTTTTGGTAGAATAGTGGTTCCTCTAAGACAATTAAGTTAAGAGTTACATAATTATTTGTAATTAATCACACTAAATCACTCTCAAGTGGGTTCATTGCTATGATGGTGTTATTGTTTTGCAGGTGGATTGCAACAACGCAGTTTGAGCCAACAGCTGCCCGAGCTGCATTTCCGTGCTTCGACGAACCTCACCTGAAAGCCAACTTCACCATGAGGATGACGCATTCACCAGAATATCACAGTCTGTTTAACACACGCCTCATCCACACAAACACCAAGGATCAACTAGTTGAGGACACATATGAGGAGACTGTACGCATGAGCACATACCTTGTCGCCTTCATTGTGTGTGACTACAAGCACAAGGAGACAGAAACGAGCAGGGGAATCAAGGTAGATGTAAAACAAATTTGTGAAAATGTCCACACTGTAGTAAAATTGTATGATAATGAAAATTTTTTTAGAACAACAACAAAGTTGTAAATAAATGAGGCATGTTGGATTTGTTTGAATATGATTTATTTACACATATTTGAAATAAGTAAGTCTGTTGGTATTCCCTCATAGCTGCAGGGTAATGCATTAGGTGTGTGATATATATATCATACCTGATTGAATTTAGATGCAGTAGTGACCAATTTGATCGAAATTCCCTAACACTAGAATGCCAATTTCCTAATTTAGTTGAACATATGTTCTTTAAATTAATTAATTTTGGGTTGTGAAGTCAACAGTATTATAAAAAATACAGATTTGTCATATCAATATTTTGGTAGCTTGCGTTTTCTACTCTACTATTCATTCATAAAAAGTGTCTTGGCTGTCAGGAAAAGAAGCACTTTAAGTCGTGCCTCAGCCGTCTCAATCAACATACATATCATCCAGGTTATTGAATCAGACCAGGGCAAAATGAAGAATAATCTGAACTGGGCAAATAGTTCTCTGGTTGTCAAATTAGTCTGGTATTTAATAATAAATTATTATTCCCAGTGCACACTATCCATGTAATTTGCACATAATTGCTTAATTGTGTACAGTTTGGTTTGTCTTATCTCTGGCTTTGTATGCTGGTAATATTTAATATGCTTATAATTGTTAAATTAAAATTGATGCATCCCGATAATCATGCTTGTAATCATGACTACATACCATTGTGATTATTTACATGGCTTTCTAAAATAATCATGATTAATTTGGTTATTTACTATTACTTACTACTGTAATAATCCTGGATTCCAGTAATTTGTAAGTGGTGATGTGATGAGAAGTAAATTCAATTGGTATGGCACAGTTCATTAAAAAAAGTTAATTTAGTAAGAGTTAATAATTTGGGATTTGAAAGTAAAATCACAGGGAAAAGTTGCTTACATAAAATCAATTTTGACAGCATGTAGCTAAATGTAGCATGCCAGAAATGTGTACAATAACATGTGTCCAGTTTAAATATGGATTTTGTCATCAAGTACATGATATGTATTATGTACAAGAACAGTAGAGCCTACATGAACATTTCTGAAAATACAACTTGACATAACTAATATCTGCCAGTCATCACATGATGGCTATGTATGACCAGTATATGACTATGTATGTCTTGTATGTGTCTTATTCTACAGGTGTCTGTGCACACCCCTCCTGACCACATTGACCAAGCAACGTTCGCCCTTCAAGTTGCAAAAGTCGTGCTGGAGTATTATGAAACATTTTTTGGGGTACCATACCCTTTGAAAAAACTAGGTGGGTGCAAGAAAAAAACGTCTTTAATTCGTAGTACAGGATGCATACAGCTATGTAGTTTAACATTTTATGTGAACACATATCCCTGTTCATGTTACACTTTGCACCTCTGAGCTCAGTTTCCTGATGTTATAGGCACCATAGAAGTTAATTATTATTATTATTAATGATATATTAATGTGGGACACAGTGGCACAGTGGTTCGAATGTCACACTCATGTCAAATGCTTTCGCGGTCGTTTCGTAGATTGGTCAATTTCATTCACTTGACATTTTCTCAGTTCAATCAGCTGTGCAAATAAGTATCTGGCTATAGACAGTGGTGGATATGTAAATGAATATTCTTCACACAATAATTGCAGCATGGCTGAATGCTTCTCACAGAAGTGGAGTTGATGTTAGAATGATCAGATGTGCTGGGGGGTGGCTCTCTGAACTCTCCTAAGGACTGGATCTTTGTATGATTTGTTGCTGAAGTACTGACACACTTGTGTCTTTATTCCAGACCTTGTGGCTATACCAGACTTCGCAGCAGGGGCGATGGAAAACTGGGGGTTGATCACGTACCGTATGAATGCCTTGCTGTATGAGAGTGGGGTGTCGTCGACTAGCAACCAGCAGTGGGTGGCAGTCGTTGTTGCACATGAACTGGCACATCAGGTGGGCACAGCATGATGTACAGTACTGATGTGCCTCTATTTATAATTTTTATGGGTTGGCTGTTATGTTAGCGACCAAATTATGGTCTTAGTGGCAGTCTCCAAGACCGACATCGTTTCATACATATACAATATACATTCAAATTTGTGAATTTATGCGTTTTGTAGAAATTCATAGTGTATTTTTGTATTTCTTAATTTATGTTACATGCTTGTCGAATAAACAATTCCTGCATGATTTCTGTGCTGTGTCCTTGTTACACAATTGCTGACATCAAATGTTGAGTCAATGATTGACGTAGAACGAGTTTTGTTAGTCAATAAACCCATTTATTTTCCCTCCTTGGCCTTTCTCTTTCTGACCTTTCTCGTGATGTGTCCTAGCCCGTTTGTCTTTTTTCTCCTTGTGCCAAGTCAAGTACCTCTTCTTTGCTTACTTTTTCTCTATCCTAGGTGCTCTATCCATTTTCATATATCAAGGCTCTCTAAATGTTTGCTGCACTGCATCTGACTGTCCATATATATGGCTAAAAGTAATACTTTGTTATCCTGCCATGTGTAATGGAAAAAGTGTCTATATATTCAGTATCATCGTGGAATGCAAGGTTGAAAAGTGCTTGGCTACTTTAGAATGACTTGGAGGTGCTCCCTGGAATGCTTCTACTGGATGGTATGTCTCTGTAACTTAGTGTCCTATGCTCCATGTCAGTGTTTTTATTATATTTGTATCGTTGGTATTTTATTCATATTTTTGTTAGTAGCATTTTATCATTGGTGAAGGTAATCTTTCCCGTTGTTATCCTCATTGTCACAACCACCGTCTTCTTGTATGATTCTACATATATTTTAAATGTTCCAATAGACTGTCTGTTGTAAAATGCATTATTGATTGTTTTTGCAGTATTTAAAGCGAAACAAAAGTCATGGTTTTTGTACTATGAACCTAAAAGCAATAATAAAAACTAACCATGTGCTACTAAAATCAAGAATATCATGGTAATGGTTTACTCAGAATATGTTCTACAAGTGTGAGATTTCGGTCATTTCTCCAGTTGACTGAGGGCTGACATGTTAACCAGTGTGACCGATAAGCGCATACGCAGTTCTATGAAAATTGGGTAACCGAGATTAAAGTGACGTATTAAGGAGGCTGGCATACGCAGAACCAACTCAGATTCTCAAACAAATGTGCTATTTCCTCAGAAAGAGGACTAGTTTAGTAAACAAAGGCTAAAATATGTTACATAAGTTGAGTTTGGATGCAAACTGCATGACCATATCCTATTGACAAATATAGGAATAGGTGTATACATGAATTTAAGATACTATGTGTTCAACAACGTTTTCCTAGTAAACCACTGGCATGATAGTCTTAATTGTAGTTGCAAATAGTTATGTTTTTATAGGTGCATAGGCCCAAGACCATAACTTTTGTTTCCTTTTGAAAGCTTATTGATTGATGTTATTATTTGTTACCATTCATAGAAGCTACAGGTAGGTATATCATGCTTGTTTTTGTTTTTTAAATCATACCCTGTATTAGTTAAATGTCTACGATGGCCAGTTAGATATCATGGTATGTATAGCGAGACTTATATAGCATATAATTAAACATGTGCGTTAATTAACATGTGTTGTCTGTTCCAGTGGTTTGGTAATCTGGTGACAATGAAGTGGTGGAATGATCTCTGGCTAAATGAGGGTTTTGCAAGCTTTGTTGAGTATCTCGGCACAAACAAGTTCAAGCCAGATTGGCAAATGGTAATTTTTATTTTATTTGACTAATTTAGAATTCTTTTATGCGTGGCAAACAAGTTTTGTATATTATTTAGCAATTGATGTGCATCGTTTAGTATTTTGTTCACATTTCAGATTAATCACTCAAACAAAGAATGACTTCTTTGCCATTATTTTTACGGGGTTGTGTAAATATTTTAAAAACCTTTTCAGTGTGGTTAAAATAGTTTCACAATTGTATTTAAAACACATTAGTTGCAAATCTTGAGTTAAGCATTTCAGAGGTTTAATATATCATTTATTAGTATGTAAATAAAAATCTCATTACCATGAATGTTTTCAGCAAGATAAGCATTCAGCATTCATGCTCACATACAAATTCCCTTTATTGACAACAACAACAAGGGTCGATTTCACAAATTTGGTTGTTATTTGCAAAGAAAAGATGAAAGGTCAATTTAACAGTGTTACTGAAAATGTGTATAGGCTAATCGGATTACATGTATTTATACATATGGTTAATATGAATCATATTTATGTTATTATGATTTCTTGCAGATGGATTTATTCATTGTGGACACATTGACAAGCTCGTTGTATCAAGACAGTCTCACTAGCTCACACCCAATCTCAGTAACTGTTCACAACCCAGCACAGATCAATGAGATATTCGACACCATATCGTATGGCAAGGTGAAGTACTAATTCTGTTAATATACATGTAAATCAAGCATTCTTTGCTCATACATACCAATTTGTTGTTTTCACCTAGAGTGGACTCTTGCTATAGGGACAATCGATGAAGGAATGTCTACTTAAAATGAACAACTTGTTGTTTTCACCTACAGTAGACTCTTGCTATAAAGACTATCGATAAAGGAACATCTGCTTAAAATGAACAACTTGTTGTTTTCACATACAGTAGACTCTTGCTATAAGGACCACCGATGAAGGAACATCTGCTTAAAACGAACATCTTGGAAATCCCTGTTCTTGGACCATCAACCATACTTCAAAACCATCAACCATACTTCATATTCCGACACTACACCGCTTAACAAATGCCTTCCATAATTTGTAAAAAATACATTTACAAAATGAAAAAGCTATGTTTACTTTTGCAAACAAGATTACCAAGTCAAACATTATGAACAGATTAGACAAGTCTTTTCTCAGACCCAAATAAACTTATGAAATTGACAAATCCCAATGCAGCAGGGTATTTTGTGCAAAAGATTAACTTAAGAACATATAACTCTCAGGGTTGACTGAATTACTTTTATTTTGTACTTGAGTAAAAAGTAAAAGTACTTTTCAAACGTACTTGAAGTAAAAGTAAAAAGTATTTTGAAAAATTACATTATCTTTAATGAGAGCTCACAACATCAAATACATTCAGTTAAATACAGAGCTTAATTAATGATGAGGCACAATATGTCTTTTTATTGACCTGTTCCACTGGGGTATGGGAGGAGCTAGATTGTACAACAGGATATGTATATGCAGGTGTGATTGTATCTGAGTAGGTAGAGGGTCAGTCCAGTACTAGTTGCTAATTGCAATTAAAAGTGACCTGTCATACCCCTGTCCATGTCCTTGATATTATTTATGGGTCAGCTTGAATAAGCCATTGCTGGGAAAGGATGCTGCCAAATGGCAGAGTATCAATCCTTTACTGTTTAGTTCTGTAGAGTAATCATTATTATGAATGTATTAAACATCTCAATATGAATTTTATTCGTGAAAGCAAAATGCTGTGTAATGCTGACTTAAGCCAGTAAGGCCGTTGCTGACAATGGCAATGGGCGAAAATCGATTCTTGTTTTCGATCCACGATGCGCGTTCGCTCACGAATATTGTGTCAGTGTATGGGGATTATCAGTACATTGTCGAAATTGCAAATTTTAATATTTATAATACGTATTAGAAACTTACTGATTAGTAGTTTATATGGTGCAACGGAGACATTTGCATCATGGTTTGAGATGGCGTTCAAGCGTTGTGTGCTCGCAGTGACATTTCATGTCAACGACCTTGACCTGACCTATGCCAATATTTGGCAGACTTCGTTCAGTGACGTAGATATAAAACAGTGGTTGCGTCGATTTCCCGAAGAGAGGTATGCATGCAAATATGATCGCGAACTCGCATGGGATTGAATGATATTAATAGATTTTGGCCTGGCGACTATGAAAATTTATTAAATGTCGTTGACGGTGGAGCGCCACCGCCGGCGGCAGCGGTTTTGCAAAAAATGTAACGAAAATATATTGTGAAGTAAATAAAAGTAATGGAGTAAAAAGTCGCGTTACTTTAGATAAAACTACTTCGTTACAAGTAAAAGTATTTAGTCAAAATTCTACTTCGTTACATGCCAATTACTACTCAAGTATTGTAACAAAGTACTTTTACTTCGTTACATGCCAACCCTGATAAGAGCTGCTAAGCTGATGTATTATAAAAGTACACAAGGGAAACTTGGAAAACATTAAATGATATTTTATCTTAATCCAATAAAAAGAAACCACAAACTGCTAATAAATTTAATAAATTTTTTACTAACATAGGACCATGTCTTGCTAGAAAAATACAAACTATATTTGAAATGGCATCTTGTAAATCTCTTTCAATTTCATGAAATTAATGAAGATACCATAATAAAAATGATCGATACATTTCCCAGCAAACACCAGTTGTGGTCATGGTGGCATTTCTTTGATACAATTAAAATACATAACATTAATTATTACTGAACCTCTAACATTAATTGTAAAAAAATTTTAAATACTGGAATTTTCCCAGAGAAATAAAAAAATGCGAAAGTTTTTCCAGTAAAAAATTATGATGACACACTATTTAGTAACTGTAGACCTAAATCATTATTATGAGTAATTTCCAAAGTTATCGAAAAAAATAATGCACAATCAAATTTATTCTATCTTTACTGAACGTAAACTTTTATGCAAACCAATATTGCTTCTAAACTAGTCATTCAACAGAATATGCAGTTTTGGAAGTACTAGGTAGAACAATGGCGGCAGTGGATTCAAATTAATCGCCAATATATATATTTATAAATTTATCCAAAGCTTTTGATTCTTTAGATCACAACATTTTATTAAACGCATTAAATCACTGTGGAATAAATATTACAGCTATTTGACTAATAGAAACCAATATGTAGTGTTTAATGACACAATATTAGACATGTTGCCTATTACAACAGGTGTGCCACAAGGTTCCATACTAGGTCCACGTCTCTTCATAATATACATAAATGATTTACCAGAGGCAAGCCACGTATTTTATTTTATTATATATGCAGATGATACAACTCTTTAATATGCTAGGGTCTTTTAACACCTGATGAAAATGTGGAATATGAAATAAACACTGAATTAAACAAGGTATGTGAATGGCTTAAAACAAATCAATTGTCTCTTAATATTAAAAAGAAAAAATGCATTTTGTTCCAAGTGGCAAATAAGAAAACCAAACCTTTAAAGCATTGAAGGTAAATGACATCCTTCAATAACAGGAATTGAATATTTATTATAAATTACCGGTTTATTTACAAAATTTACCATTTTATCCTAAGAAGTCCTATCATGACTTTGACACCCGTATGTATGATGATATTCATATCAATAGAATAAAACACAAATTTGCCAAAAGATGCATAACATATGACATATCATTAATTGTAAATAACACTTCGAATATAATGAAAAATAAGATTGTTACACATAGTTTACAATGACCATAGCAATCAGTTTATGTTTAGAAGCAGCCTCGTCTGTTATTGTAATTCAGGTATGTCTTCATGTGGCTAAACACTAGCAATTAAATGTCCTACTTACAGGAAAATTAATCTTTGAAATAGTTCCTAAATAATTATCTTGTTTTTAGTTATTTTGCTGTTTTCAAACTATTTTATATTTTGCTAAATGTGAACATATTCATTTCCTAGTGAAAAGTACAAAATCTGATCATTTTTATTGTAAAAGCATATTATGTAGTGCAAACTATATTTATTCTAGCATCTCGACTGTCCAAATATGTTTTAATGAACCACATTTTGTCAATATAACTTTACTGTTAGTTATTTATCATATCATATTTACATTGCATGTGGAATGAGAATGTCGATATTTATAATATAACAGTAAACTGAAAACCTGCCTGTTTAAACTTGGTTATCCTCCATAGCTCCTCAGTGTACTAATCCAACTGTTTACAACTGGAACTGCTTATTGATTATGAACTGCTTAACCCCTTTTGACGCGCCGCCGAGCTTGGGTCTCCTGAGGATTTTAGCGCAATAGAAGTATTTTATTTATTATTATTATTGTATTATTATTACATATATTGTTATTATTATTATATTGTATTATTATTGGTCAGATAATGGTCAAATGATAAAATAATTGTGGTTTATTAAAACACATTTCATCATTAAAGGTGTTAGAATTGATATAGTTTATAATATATAGCAAGATTTTATGATAAAAATTATCACATTTTGCACTTTTGGTGTACTGATTGCAGGGAGCTTCCATTATCCGGATGCTGGAGTCATTGCTTGGATTAAGTACATTGGAGAAAGGACTGCAGCACTATCTGCAGAAGTTTAAGTACAGCAACGCAGTCACTGACGATCTGTGGAACAGTCTTTCTGAGGAAATGGGCAAACGAAGTCAAACAGTTACGGCTTCTTACATAAATTTACCTGTATTGTTTTCTATATTTTCATTAATTATTTAAATTAGTTGATTGTGTTAAATTATTTCATAAATATTTTATAATAAAAACAATATTCTTGTTTTTATTATAAAATAGTGTACAAGTAAAAAAATGTACAATCAGTATCGGTGCCAGCCTCACCCTTCAGGAATAAAGAGGAAAGTAATCTATCATTTAGATTAAACAAGGTGACATGTATTTGTTGAATGGGTCACATACAACTTGACTGTTGTTATTACTTTTTTCACTGTAGTTAATGAGCTAACCTGGCCAGCACATCTCGTTTTCATTGTGACAATAAATGTGTGTTTTGACAGACGGGTGTCAAAGTCGACATTAAGGCTGTCATGGCAACGTGGACGACACAAATGGGATACCCACTGGTCAGTCTGACCCAGACTGGGCATACAGTCATGGCCAGTCAGAAACGCTTCCTGCTCGATGAACAAGACCAACGCCCGAGCTCATTCGTCTCTCCCTATGGGTCAGTGAACATGACAGAATTGGCAGTAACCATGAACAGCGCAATCACGTTATGGGTTATATAAATTACTCATCATTGTAATAATTAACATGTTTTATTTCTTTCTTGACTTTAGTGGTTTCCCCCAGTGACTGATGCTGTCCACTGGGTGCCCATGGTAAATTGAACGCAGATGTTGGGTAACCTAGGTAGTTGTTCTGTTGTGGCTGCATGTGTCAGTTGCACTGTTGTTGATGCTGTAAAAGTTAAGTATGGACAAGTATTTGTAAATATAGAAACAACAACCAATTTACTAATGTTTTGAATTAAACAGTTTGTAAATCATATATTTAATAAGTGCTTATAACATGATGCCCAAAACTCTGTACTGCTAATTTGTACCTTATGGTCTGATCTGACACGACATGTCATATATTGTCATTTGGTGCATCACAATGTCACTGCGTCGCTTCTATCTCTATTTTAGTTACAAGTGGTACATACCTCTGACTTACCGCACAGATCGGTCATCCAACAAACTGAGCTGGATGAATAAGGCAGGAGGTGTGTATGTGTGTGCATGGATGCGTGCTTGCGTGTGTGTGTGTGGTGTCAAGTCCCACTGAGACAACTCACAAGGGCTGATATGGTCCAAAGACCATATCAACAAACACTATTCTAAATAACGTCTCTAATGCCTCTCTTTTGAAGTAATTTATTCAAGATTCAAATGAATATAATTAGTTAAGTATCATTGACACATATATATATATATTATTATTATTAAACATAATATTAATAACCAAGAAACCGGATCATCTATCCAATCAAGGACATATATATTGTCTTTCTGCGTGACCTCATTGCTGCTGCCTGGACTCTTTGTAACTTAATGGTTTAGACAATTGCTAGTTTGGGCCACTTTAATTGAGCATGTTGTTGGAACATCTCAGTGTTAACTGGGGAAACTGGAGGTACAATCTTACTGCTGTTTGAAGCTTGAACAGCATTGTTCACTTCATGTTCACTTCATGTTCACTTCATGTTCACTTCATGTTCACTTCATGTTCACTTCATGTTCACTTCATGTTCACTTCATGTTCACTTCATGTTGCTCCAGTTCACTCGGCTGTCTGAGTGAATATCACCGTAGTATTTTGGAATAGACTCATGTAATCCCAGTGATGGGATAAATCATCATGTGTACAGTAAATCATCATGTGTACAGTAAATCATCATGTGTACAGTAAATCATCATGTGTACAGTAAATCATCATGTGTACAGTAAATCATCATGTGTACAGTAAATCATCATGTGTACAGTAAATCATCATGTGTACAGTAAATCCAGCTTAGCTTGATACTTCCCAGAAATGATGAGACGGTATTCACATGAGCTACTACGCCCGGGAATGTTTAACAACGTGTGTTAATTCTACAGGACCAGATAATGTGCCATAAAAGAATAAAAGATTGCTTTTTATAGACATTTTTATCGTGGACTATTTAGCAAGGTCTCACACCATACAAACAAGTTTATTCTTTCAAGCATTGTATGGTAGAAATGATTATGATTGCTGTAGAGTAGGTTATAGCAAACTAACAGCGGACACATGATGCTGGACTAAACACTTGTTTCAGCGTCATTTGAAGTGCCTGTCGGGGTGAAGTGGCTGAAGGCAAATGTCAACGTGACTGGGTTTTACCGTGTGCAGTACTCCAAGAGCAACTGGATGGCCCTAATAACCCAACTCAAGGATGACTACACAGTATGTGGTGGTCAGAAGTTGTGTAATGGTGGTTGTACAGTCATTTTCTTCATTGCATGTGGATCCCATTAGCGTACCTATCGCTTAGGGGTCATATGAAACTCTGACAGATTAGATCTTTGTATTGTTTATTTGTACTGGTATCTATCTGTGTATCATTTACTTGTGCCCATAAAAATCTGTGTACAGTTTATTTGTGTCCATATGAATCTGTGTATCATTTACTTGTGCCCGTATAAATCTGTGTATCGTTTACTTGTGCCCTTATAAATCTGTGTATCGTTTACTTGTGCCCGTAAAATCTGTATACAGTTTACTTGTGTCCGAATAAATCTGTGTATTGTTTAATTGTGCCTGTTTAAATCTGTGTACAGTTTACTTGTGCCCGTATAAATATGTGTACCGTTTATTTATACCAGTATAAATCTGTATTATTTATTTGTACCGGTATAAATATCTGTATTGTTTACTTGTGCCCATATAAATCTGTGTACCATTTATTTGTGCCCGTATAAATGTGTGTATTGTTTACTGCGTCTTATGTCCTACATTTAAAGCTTTCATTGCACCCCATTTCAATGGCAATATGACTTCATTAATGTTTAGACCCTTTAAAAACACCCCTGAACCTTGATATTCAGTGAATGAACCCTGAACATGCAATAGAGGGTTTAGTTTACTAATTGGCCCAGTAAATGGAGATGTTATTTAAGTAAATGTGTAGAAAATAAATAGGTACTAAATGTGTTCTGAATATATAAATGTGCTGTTTACAGGTGTTCAGCAGCGCAGACCGTGCCAATCTCTTAGATGATGCATTTGCTTTGGCTAGGTAAGATCTGTTATAAGTTGTTGGTTGATATCAGCATGGATATTTGCTTGACCACATTTGACTATTTGTTAAAACAGAAATGTTAAGCTAAACTTTAGAAAATGCATGTTGAACAAAACTGCTATTGTTGAATTTAATGCAAAGATGCTCAAGTTGATTAAAGTTAGCTTCTGCTCAGTTACTTATACAATCTTCAGATTTACCAGTGTGGCAATTGCAGTGGACACAAGTTATTCATGGTGTCGGGGGATTTGGGGCCAGTATTTTTTTTGCTTTGTAACCATGATTGATGCACAAAATGTAGAAAACATTCAGTATGAGATTTTTGTAGCAGACAAAATAAAACATTACAAGTATCTGACCTACTTTTGTGAACATTTTAGGTCAGGTCATTTGGATTTGAGTATCGCCATGGAGATGTCAACTTATCTGCAGAAGGAGACGGAATACCTGCCGTGGGTAGTCGCCCTGAGGTGTCTTTCATATATGGAACTACAGCTTGCATTGACACCTGCACATAAACTATACACTGTAAGTTCAACAATGACCACTTCTAAATGCATAAATAGTTTATTAACATTTATTGTTAGATATCATTATCGCAACACTGATTTACCTGTTGTTATTACTTACCTGTTGTTATTACTTACCTGCATAAGAAATGTATTAGTGTGGTCAGTGTGATTCCAATACCACTGTGATACCTTGGATCAAATATACATTATAATGGTATGCACATGGTGTTTATACATATAAGACATGTTTCAACTTTTGTTATTCTGTAATTTAGATATTAAGTCGTACCATATTGCGACAAGACATCGATTTTACAATGGTTGATCGACATAAATATCGTTTTATGTATTTTATGGAGCTGTGTTATTTGGAAATCTCACACAGCAACATGCACAACTTATGACATCATAACTAAGTCAGTAGAAGTACTGGTCACTGCCACCGAAAGATTGATTTAGTTCCTGCAAGAAGGCCCCGTTATGTAGAGATATGTTAACCCATTAGACCCCACAACGGCTGCGGCCGGCCGCTCTGTGCAGTCCTGGAATGGCCGCATACAGAACCCTCTATTCAAAAAAATCCTGGCGAATAACTACTGAACTAAACGCTACCAAATTTTGCCACACCCTAGTGGATACATTTTGCAACAACAACAGCTCATTACGTGCATGTGTTGCCCTTTCAGAAATCTTGATTTTCATCGGTTTTGTTCAAACTATCTCGAAAATTTTTATTTCTATATTTGTTATGATAAAATATGGTGTAACCTGAAAAATACCCGTCAGAATTTGATAATGTTTTCAGTGGTGCAAAGCTAACACATATAGCTACATTTTCTTCGCTGAGTTACATAGGGTTATAGCATGGGATCATTGTCAAATGTCAGTCGCAACTTTCAAAGTTTTAACAAATTTACTATTTTGTCTTTGCAAATTGTGATCAAATGTGAACATTTTATTAATATATCCAATGTCTATGTATACTGCATGTGGAGAAATTACTACTCTTCAAAATAAACACAACTTGTAATTGTCAATATTGAATAGTTTTTTCTACAGATTTTTGAACACAAGGAGTTAAAATTGCAAAAAAATTGCCAGAAATCCTGGGAACAGTGGAGCATGTTTTAATAAAATCCTGGGGCCTAATGGGTTAAATAAATTAGTTTGAGTAAAATTATGTTTTCTGTTTATTGGTGGTATTTTACCAGGGTTGCATTGTTTGGCCCAGACATCACTTCAGTTGCTGTAACAAAATGGTGAGGCAGTTGTAATACTATCATAATAATATCAAAATGGTTAAGTGTGATGTGAAATCATTAGAACGATTCCTAATTAACTTGAATGCACCATGAAATTGTTGTTTTTGATTTCAGGCATACGTTCTCAAGTTAATAGACCAGCAACTCAAGAATATGACATGGGACGAGCAAGGCACCCATCTACAAAAGTTAGTTGTAGCATTACATGTCTTGCTTTTGTTATGTGTCTTCCAACCCAGTTTACAAAAGGTTGTAAATCTATACAACAAATTCATTCAATTTTCATTTTAGATGATTTACACTTTGCTCCAGAACATAGAATATTATGTGTGTTTAGGTTTTGTCTTTCCTGGTTCTTTAATTCCTGCATAATATGCCTTAGCGAGTAGCATTTTATGGTGACACATTCAGATGTGCTAAATAGTTTTACTGGACTTGAGTAAGTGTTTCAAAGACATTGTGAATGCCTCTCAAGTCTACATCTTCAGACTTGAGGGAACACACCAAGTCACTACTCCCTAAGATTTTATTTCTTTTGAAGCCATACCTTGACATGTTCTGGCTCTTTCCTTGGTGTTTCCTAGTCACAGGTATGCATGCGTAGGATTTGCAAAAAGCTTGTAAGTTTTTAATTAACAAAGCAGTAGATGAAATGGTTGAGTCGATGTGGAAAAATTTCCTTTTGACTACCATTGCTTCACACAATTGAACTGTTGAATACATAATGCTGTTAGTGATATTCTAGTAAAACACTATTTCTCTGTCAGAAAGATTTGTGTCATTTTTGTCAGATATATGAAGATTCTGGTCCTTAATTGGGCTGTACGACTTAACCATGAGCCCTCGGTGAAGAAGGCTAAAGAGCTGTTTTATGGGTGGATGAACCAACATAAAAGGTTTGTATTTTCAGTGGTTTGTTATCCTCTTTCTTCCAATATCAACTGTTCCGGAACTTCAAAAGAAGTCAACAAAGTTTTTGTCCTTTCATATTTGAGCAGAGAACAGTCAGTCTATTGAGTATGATCCTTGTCTATTTATTAGAATCCACCAAATATGATGAAGCATGAAGGACACCCGTATGGTTTCCTTTTGAGATGACCCGTGCATCACTGTGAAGAAATCCATGGTGTATAGATAATATTCACACACTTGCGCATAGCATTTTATGATGACCTGCAACTGTAGTTTTATTCGTAGCTGATCAGTGTCGTACGTGCTGTGAATATTGCCTATTGTATGACAGCAAATAATAAAACTGACTATGTATGCAGTTACCTAGGGAAGATGTTCTCTTTAGGAATTTATCATTTAAAATTATAAAATATTTGTATGACCAATTTAGGAATGTACCAGTTTCAGTGACAAAAAAAAAATATTGTAATGGCGTCACACATTTTGCTACGACGTCACAATATTTGCACATCAGCACTAGTTTTTATAATGACCCGCAACTGTGATTTTATTATTAGACGATAGGTGTCGTATGTGTTGTGAATATTAGACAGTTTCAGCTATAAGTTTTTTGTTCCCTATATATCTCAGTGCTTAATGTATAGCCTATAAGTTGAACTTAACTCATGCCATTTCAGCTATAAGTTTGAAGCAGTTAACTTGCCCATTAAGCGTTAATGTGGGGGTGATGGCTGGACGTGGGAGATTGGCCATAAAAATAGTATGAGGTGGGTGGTTGGCACCCCATAAAAAGTGGGCCAGGGGTTAATATATCTACCACACTCCCCTCTATGGCATGCATGAGTTCACCATGGCATACATGAGTGATTTTTCATCAGCAGGGGTGTCAATTCATTCTTAAACATATGAACTACAGTAAAATTACTTATATTTTACATGTCCTGTTGTAGTTGTTCTTAGATATCTAGATTACATCGCATGTAAACCTTAAGCGTGTATTTGAAATAACTTCTAAAAAACTGATAAGGAACGTATTCACTAATGGAGGCCATTCTGTCAGCTTTTACGTATGCATATCTTGGCACGAAACTTATGGAGAACATGTGACCAGCAAATTCAGCTGACATCAATGCCTTATGTCAGCCTTGAATTGTGGAACTAGCGATACGTAGAACAAAAAACTTATAGCTGAAACTCTCTATTGTCTATTATTTATGCTGCAAAGGATTGACACAAAATGATTACATAAAATTTTTCCTACTTGTAGTGTTAAAGTGGTATTTTTGTAACAGCATTGTGCCAGACCTGAAGAACATTGTCTACGCAGCGGGAGTGCGGTATGGTGGTGATACCGAGTGGCAGTTCATGTGGCAGCGCTTTGAGAATGCAACCGTGCCATCGGAGCAACAGAAGTTACTTAATGCTCTTGCATCGACAACCGATGCAGGCACTATACAGAGGTCTGTTCTTATGGTACATGATTACTGTAGTCCATATTATTTTTGGGGCACAGTGGCTTGGTGCTTGGAGCACTGGACTCAGTCGAGAGAATCCGGTTTCAAGTCCTCTTGCTGCCATTTTGAAACTTGGGAAATTTAGTTTACTCCACGTAGCTTCAGTTCACTCAGCTGTGTAAATGAGTACCTGGCTGTAGACAGTTCACTCAGCTGTATAAATGAGTACCTGGCTGTAGACAGAGGTGGATACGTGAACGAATAGTGATTGCAGCATGGCTGTATGCTTCCCATAAAAATAGTGATTGCAGCATGGCTGTATGCTTCCCATAAAAATAGTGATTGCAGCATGGCTGTATGCTTCCCATAAAAATAGTGATTGCAGCATGGGTGTATGCTTCCCATAAAAATAGTGATTGCAGCATGGCTGTATGCTTCCCATAAAAATAGTGATTGCAGCATGGCTGTATGCTTCCCATAAAAATAGTGATTGCAGCATGGCTGTATGCTTCCCATAAAAATAGTGATTGCAGCATGGCTGTATGCTTCCCATAAAAATAGTGATTGCAGCATGGCTGTATGCTTCCCATAAAAATTTACTGGATACTGTGATATATAAAAATGTACCTTTACTTACGACTCACGTTGCTTATAGATTATATTGCTTTTTTATGGTGTGTGTAATTCACTGCGCCTGTTCAGACAATTGATCTCTATGTGTCAATATTGACAAAGACAACCACAGCAGTTATGTGTAATCTCTCAATGTTTCTACTTACCAGCCAAGACAAACAAATGTATGTGCATGCGAAGAAACAATACAATTTAGATATGGAATGTGGTGCATAATGTGATGCAATCAAGCTGTTATGCTTAACATCAGAAGGTGGTAGCATATGTTAATATTACTGTGTTAAATTAGTTTTATTGACACAGTTGATCATAAGGCAGTTGCAAAAACATTACCCAAGTAACTTGCCTCAAATCTACCACATCGTTTCTGAATACAATATATGAGATTTGTGAAGGAATATGACCGTATCTTATTTTGTACAGACTTGTTTCTAATGGAAAAATCATGATGAAGTACATATTTGCTTGTGTTCATTACAAAATTGTAAAATATTGAATGACAAATTTATAGCAGTCGAGCAAACAAATACTTTGATGCTAGGTAGATTTCTGCGAAACCTAACAGATTTTGTTTGATACAGTTATATTTTGTTTGATACAGTTATATTTTGTAGCCTGACAGATAGCGACACTCAATTTTGGCATAACCTCATGGATTTCATTTAGTGTTGGTATATTTTGTAGCTTGATAGATGGTGGCACTCACTTGGAATAGAAATGCTATTAGCCAATTAAAAATATTATACAGCTGTATGGAGCATTTCTTGCCAAAAATATGGATGTCAATCAAACAAAATGTGGCAGGTCTGCTTAGAGTTAATGAATAGTGTGCCTGAAGATTGTCTATTCTGGTGGTGCAGGTTTCTTGCCAGGGCGCTGAATGAGAACCAGGTGCGGAGGGGTGACACAGTGACAGTGGTGAGGGCGATAGCATCCAAGCCTGAAGGTCGTATCCTTACCTGGCACTTCATCAAGAAACACTGGGATGTCTTCTACAAACGGTAACTCTTGAACATATGTGTCTGCTGCTGTCAGAATCGACCAAATTCACATCTGACATATTTGGGTGTTTGGGTTCTCATATGCACCATTGAAAGAGCTTCAAAAGGATGCATAGTTTATCACTGAATGATAATTATGCCAATCACAATTGCATTTTTCATGGAGTCTGTATGTCATAATCTGATGATTTTATTACTGAGATAATCATGATTTAAACTTTTTAATGAAACTGGTACATTCTCAAGATAAAAATTTATCATTTTCGGTCAGAGAATCATTGCTACCACTGTCACTGCCACTTTTGAAAGGCAACATTTTGTCGATTCTGACGTGTGTAAGTTTCATGGTGTCCTATCTGCTTGAGATGACCCATTTCATTCTAACAAATCAAACATACCTGCATTAAACATTAATTGTAAATATCACCTGTCTTGTTTTTTTTTCAGATATGGAACAGGATCTTTTCAAATGTCACGTCTTATTGTGACAGCCACCGGCGATTTCTCTTCTGACTATGCATACAAAGAGGTAGGGTCCGCAAGTTTTTCAGCAATTTCTAAAATACTTTTGAAATCATCGGCTCATGCTGTGTTGGACAGCTGGACCAGCGATCCATGACCATACAGTTGGCTTGAATTACATGTATGTGAATCTGCATGAAGTTGTGAAATGAAATTTATAGTATGTTTCTGGAAGATGACATTCAATTTATGTCCCAGTTGTTTCTTAAAGGTGCTTAATAAATTTTTTTGGCTAGTCTCATTTCAAATAAATTTTGCAAAAAACTAAACCTACCTAGTATCCACAGCAACATGCTAGCTTGTTTGTGCAACTTTTGTATGTAGTTTTTGTGAAATCATCAGACAAACTATTAAATTAGTTAATGCTTGTTCAAGCATTAACTGAAGTGAAAATTGAAATGCTGAAAAATCAAGATTTTCTTCCTTTGTGAAATTTCGTAACTTTGTCATGTGATCAACCAGAGGGTGGAAGTCACGCCCATGATCGGCATTGATCCATACATGCAGTGTCTGCCATTTTGGATATCCATTATTTTGATCCTTACAGATATAACGACTAAAGTCAATTATTTCGATGATTTGAAAAAATAGGCATTTTTTATTAAAACAGACAGTGAACTGGACTCGCAATGGGCTGAACCATTTGAGGAAGCAGCTTTAAGTAATTGGCATTACTGTGAAATGTGATAGTTTCACACCTTTCTTCACCATTGCACAACTAAACATTTCCCAAACAGTAAACACAACAAATGTAAATGAATCGTTTTATATGTGTTGCTAGGTCATGTTAAGATATTTGCACTAAAACTACTAACAGAAAAATATTGCATTTCATCGAAAAAAGTTGTTTTGTACATTTTGCCCATTGCTATGTTCTTATATTAAAATGCATGCTCATTATAACATGTTCTGAGTAATGTTCCATTATGTTCTTATATTAAAATGCATGCTCATTACAACATGTTCTGAGTAATGTTCCATTATGTTCACTGCGTCAGGGAGATGTTGACAAAGATGTTTTGATATGAGATTATAGTGTTTATCTGCAAAACGTGTTAAATGCTATAATCACTTAAATTGAGTTGAGAGTCGTTTTGTGTTGCCATCTAGTTAATAGTGATGGAGATAAAGTGTTTTGTAGCAAAATGCATTATACGCCACATTGATGAAAAGTTATGTTGTCGTCATCCAAGTTCATAAATTGCTATTCTCAAAGGATCTATAGTTTCTCAGTTAAAATACTTCATGCCTAAATTATTGGTAAGTTTCGACGATTTTGCCTCGTTGCAACAGTTAGTGTTTAACTGGTAAACGCCATGAAGTCCAGCACCTTCAAAACATGGCTCTTGTGCCAAGAGTTCGATGTGGACTAAGTGACTCTGCTCTTCCACACCGAGGTCCATTGGCTCTCACAGGGAACGTGGTGTCTGTAGTGGAATCGCTGAAAGAGGAGATTGGTGTATTCCTTGACCGCTTCGGCTAGGAGCAGTCTTGAAAGTTGGTTGAGAAACTCTCTGGTGGCTCGGCTCTTGAAGCTGGTGTGCTTGAACATCATTTCCCATCTGAACTTGCATAACAAGTCACTCCATGGCTGGTTCACCACGGTGATTGATGTTGTGGACAACATACAAGCATTCATCATGAAGTTAGAGCTGGTGGGATGGATCAACATCAACGAAGGAACCTTCGACATGTTGGCTCTTTAAGCTGATATGCTTGAACGACATCATTTCCCACCTGAACTCACTTAACAAGTCACTTCAAGGCCGGTTCAGCATGGTGATTGATTTTGTGGACAAGGTACAAGCATTCATCATGAAGCTATAGTTCAATCAAGGAAGGAAACTTGTTTGAACCTTGTTAATAAACTGTGTATCACTGATTCACTGAACTTGATGTTGAATGTTGTTTCATCTATAATGCTATATCACTATAAAAAGAAAAGTAAAAAAAAATATTGCTGATAATTGGAGTAACACTGTTAGGTCCAGCCTGTTAAGTCCAGCCTGTTAGGTCCGGCCTGTTAGGTCTAGCCTGTACTCTATGCTGTGTTGTGTTTTCACTAGGTGGAGTTGTTCTTCAAGTCACATGAGGTAGGCTCTGGGAAGCGCGCTGTGGCTGAGGCACTGGAGAAAATACACATGAACATGGCCTGGCAGAAACAACACATCAAGCCTCTGACAGAGTGGTTCACACAACACATTGCTTAACACACAACACGTGGCCTCAAACACTGGTTCACACAACACACTGCTTAACACACAACACATGTGGCCTCCAACACATTTGTTCACACAGCACACTGCTAAACACACAACACATGTTGCCTCCAACACCATGGTTCACACACAACACGTGTGGCCTCAAACACGGGGGTTCACACAACACACTACTTAACACACAACACATGTGGCCTCCTGCATCATGGTCCACACAGCACACTATTTAACACAACACATGTGGTTCAGCCAACGCACTGGCTGACTGGTTAGCACACAACACGTGGCCTCCATCACCATAGTTCACCCACAACACATGTAGCCTCCAAACACAGTGGTTCACACAACTCACTGCTTAACACACAACACATGTAGCCTCCAACACAGTGGTTCACACAACACACTGCAGAACACAACAAATGTGGCCTCCACCTCCATGGTTCACACAACACTGCTTAACACAATACATGTGGGTCAGCGAACACACTGGCTGACTGGTTAACACAACACATGTGGTCTATGAAACAGTGGATCAATCAACACAGTGGCTCACACAACACAAACAGCCACAAACATAGTGCCTCACACAACACACAGGTTCACACAACAGTGCATCATGTGACACTGCAGTAACATTTATCTTCACTAGGTACACAGCGAGTAGCTACAGGTTCAGATATTTTCAAAGTGATGGGGAGTTCATTCCAGACCCTAGGGGCAGCGACAAAGAAAGTATGTTTGCCCAAGTTAAGTTTAGTCTTAGGAACAATAAGTTGTGAAATGGATGATCTGAGCTGCCTAGGGATATTTGAAAGATGCAGGAGACTAGCTATGTAGCTAAATAAAACATGGTACCTGCTGTGTACCATCAGGTGATGACTGATTGAAAAGGAATATGCTGTATACACCTGTGATCACAGAGCAGATGTAAAAGTTATTGAATGTTGATTGTTTACACCTTGTTTACGTAGTGTTGATTGTTATGTAATACATTGTAGCTTGTACTCATCGACTGTGATCAGTGTTAATGGAATATGAGATGTGTTTAACACCATGCTAGATATTACTGACTTATAGCACTGTGTAACTGAATGTAATGTGATTGAAGCAAGTGTTGTATGAAGCTAAGTGTTATACATATGATGGTATTCATACCACGTGGTGAATGCTATTAATGTTGTATTTTGTAATATCATTCCTCACCAAAGTTACTAACTAGTCTAACTAGTGCTGCTGATATCTTGCTGCTGCTGTTAATATCAAACATGTTATAAGTCTCGCTTGTCGGTTCAGCAGATGTTTACACATAGCACAATGTGCTTTTATGACTGCATATATATACTTATTTGACAGCCATATATATACTTATTTGACAGCCACATATATACTTATTTGACAGCCATATATATTATATATATTTGGTTGCTAATAAAAATTGGTATTTCATAATTTTGAGACAACACAGAACATTTCTTAGAATAAGTCTAGAGAACATTTGTTAGAAAAAATCTGAGTGTTTTCAAGTATTTAATAGTTCTGTTTGTACCTAATATACTCAACTGTGTAAAAGATGTAAGCTTTAGTTTAGTGTTTGGTGTCATTTGGGATTGACGTTTATTAAGGTACTGGATTAATTTTAGATGCTTATTGTCTATTTATCCAAGCAGGACTAACTGGATAAAAGGACGGTATGTAGTGAATGTTATGGTAAAAGTACTACAATTCATAGTGTCCATTTGGACTGCGTAGTACAGAAGTATAATTTTGGTATATTTAACCTGGTCTTGGTGTATTTATCTAAGCTGGTCTAACTAAATACATGTGTCAAGTAAAGGTATTGTGAATGTTATGATAAAAGTACGACATTTTGTAATGTTTTGTTTCTTTGTTTGGTTTCTTGAGCCCATAAAACATCATTAGCAATATCATAGTAAAAGTCTGTGGAGGGATATTGTTTTTGGGGATATAACATTTTTGATGGAAATTATTCATTAATGAAAAACCACGCATTGACAGGCTCGACTGACACAGTTAGGACTTATTGGGCGACCGACACAGTTAGGACTTATTGGGTGACCGACACAGTTAGAACTAATTGGTCGACTGACACAGGACTTATTGGGCGACCGACACAGGACTAATTGGTCGATTGACACAGTTAGGACTAATTGGTCAACTGACACTGTTGTTAGGACTTATTGGGCGGCCGACACAATTAGGACTAATTGGTCAACTGACACAGTTAGGGCTAATTGGTCGACTGACACAGTTAGGACTAATTGGTTGACTGACACAGTTAGGACTTAATGATCAACTGACACAGTTAGGACTTATTGGTTGACTGACACAGTTAGGGCTAATTGGTCGACTGACACAGTGAGGACTAATTGGTCGACTGACACAGTTGGGGCTAATTGGTTGACTGACACAGT
Source organism: Lamellibrachia satsuma (assembly GCA_033239005.1). Taxonomy (NCBI): domain Eukaryota; kingdom Metazoa; phylum Annelida; class Polychaeta; order Sabellida; family Siboglinidae; genus Lamellibrachia; species Lamellibrachia satsuma. The sequence goes on along the minus strand of BSQZ01000015.1, from coordinate 5,160,816 downwards.
TAGGACTAATTGGTCGACTGACACAGTTAGGACTAATTGGTTGACTGACACAGCTAGGACTTATTGGTTGACCGACACAGTTAGGACTTATTGATCAACTGACAGTTAGGACTTATTGATCAACTGACAGTTAGGACTTATTGATCAACTGACTCTGTTGTTAGGACTTAATGGTCGACTGTGGCTCATGCGGTGGCTCGAGTTTCCAGGTTTTATTGGCAAGTTGAGATGGCAGCTTCAGATCCTGTCTATGTACAATTGTTCTTATAATGCAGTGCATTAATAGGAATCTCATGGCGGATGAGAGTAAAAATCCTAAGATGTGGTATGGTTTTAGCCTACGACCTACATGCTTTGTTAAATGATCGTTCTATTGAATGCTGTTTTTATTCAAGAACATTCATCTATTGAATGTTTTTATTAATGCGTACTGGTATTGTACAGAGAATAAAATAATCTTATTTTAACCCAAGATTATGCCTTGTGTGTGGGTACTTGCGTGATAAATTAACATATGCATGTTAAATGTTACATGTCCAGTAAGTAATGTCAGATACTTTTAATATGGGATTCTATAGTTACAGGACAACCAATACCATAATGTCACCATCTATTTTGTGTGCCTGGCTTTCTGAAAATCTCCAGTATGTACACGTGTCTCTTCATATCAAAACGTGCCTGTGAATAATGAAAACACTAAGAAACAGACATTCACAAAAATGTGTGTGACAAAATTAGTAATATCTGTTAATAACATCTTTCATATGGCATTTTATGTTGGCATACTTAAATGTATTACTTGTAATGATTGATGGATATACAGTCAGGCAAAGTAACCTCTCACTCTGACAAACAAACAAAACATTATTTCAAATATTTATTATATCTACTAAAGTGCAGACATGAAATATAATTTATCTTAAAAATGCGGTACATCATTTTCAGCATGAAACAATAAATACAATACTAATTAAAAAAACCATTTCAAGCAACATGTTTAAATTTTTGATGGTGGCATTAATGACTAAAAACTCATAAAATCATAGTACCGTCTTCAAAGGTACACACCGGTATAATTATGAAGCAACAAATTACTACCCCCGTAAATCAAATAATATCACTAAATTATGATGGATAGAATGATATGCCAATCACATTTGACTACGATGCAGCCAGAGATACCATTTACAATCTAGTGTCCACTCATAAATTAATAGAGATTCCCAAACATTACACCATGTGAAAGGGCATACAGGCAGTCATGCACATATACAAGCACAGTATCCCTCTTATAAAGCTCCTCTTACTAGAGGTCACTTTGCAGTAAATAAGGCTTTCCCGTGATAATTCCCTCACAAGATTCCACCGCTCTTATAAGGTCATTGTATTGGCAGAAGGGGGTGGCCTAACCAGAGCAGGACTCCTGTATACATGCATGTGCCAGCACAAACAAGTAAGACATTACATTATGCAATGGAAATATACATCAGACTAGGTTTTAAATGTTTTTTTATTTTGACAGAAATAACGCTATTTTATCAACATCGTTTTTGGTTGTGAGAGAAGCAATGTCATTAATCGGTGAGTATAAAAATTGGTTTTGGTCATGACAGATGAAATGTCATCTACCCATGAGTATCAACAATGGTTTTTCAGCATTGTGTTTGGTTGTGACACAAAACTCCCACAGTGAATGTCAACTCTGGTTTTTGACACAGGGAAATGCCAGCTAGCAGTGAGTCTCAACATTAGCTTCCGTCGTCTGGTGGATGTTACATCCTGCCTTGATGAGAATGTCAATGACGTCCAGTTGTTCGGACTGGACAGCCAGGTGTAATGGGGTCATACCTCGCACTCCAGCCGTTGTAATAGAAGCATCGGTGGACGCCCCAGCATCAACAAGGAGCTGGACGGCGCAAGCATGACCATGCTGCGCCGCGAGGTGTAGCGCCGTCACACCCTCGCATCCACCCAGAGTCGCGGTTCGATGCACGTCGCACTTGGCAGCGAGCAGCTTGATGATGACCCCTGTATGACCTTGCTGTGCAGCAAGAGCCAGTGCGGTGGAGCCACCGGGACTGAAGAAGTTGATATCTGTGAGTGGGTGGTCGAGAAGAACAGAAACGAGTTGGGTGTTGCCATTCCATGCTGCCAGGTGGAGTGCACACCAGCCATTCTGCAACGACAAACTTCAGTGGAAGTCACATAATAACCATTCAAGAATTTAAAATTTTTTATGAAAAAATATTACCCAAAAGACACTGTGATACTGGGCGTCAACCCTAGTGCATGTCTACTGTGTTACCAAAAAGTAAATGTGAATAAATCTTATGATTACTTAAACATTCTCGGATGTCTTAACGATTTTCCTCTGTGCAATAAAACATATGCCAAATAAAATAATGAAATTGCTCATTTAAAAAATGTAACCACTAATAATTTTAGAAAAAGTTAACAATTAGTTTATGGCATGTTCTTCAACTTGATGGCACTGTATTCCACTAATGTCTGCACTAGTTTAAAGAGAACATATAATTATGTACTCCACTAATGTCTGCACTAGTTTAAAGAGAACATATAATTATGTATTCCACTAATGTCTGCACTAGTTTAAAGAGAACATATAATTATGTATTCCACTAATGCCTGCACTAGTTTAAAGAGAACATATAATTATGTATTCCACTAATGTCTGCACTAGTTTAAAGAGAACATATAATTATGATCATGTAAATCCCATTAAACCAGTCATGTAACAAATTTCCTTTGTTCAATAAATTGGCTATGTTTGGTGGCTATACATGTTGGATGGTGCTTTTATATGCAACCCTGAGGTTTATGATTAGGAGAGACAATTCTACTGAATTCAACAGACAATTGACTGCACTTATACAATGTAGACTTAAAACTTGTAGCCATTTGTATATTTAAAAGAAGTCTCAATCAATGGCAACAGAAAAGTAAATAATTGTTTCTGCTATTAGATTAAAACAAAATCTTGTTGAAGAAATTGACAGAGTGACTGACATGCTTTAATCAAAATGGAGAAATGTTTCAGGGTTTTGCTAAAAGGGTATACACCATCCCCTCACCCCGACAGATATCCCACTTACACTGCTCCATTTAAAGTGTAAAGGAATTCCTATATAGGTGTCCTCAACCTTATTTTCTATGTGCTAACAATTTTGGTCCCAACTATAACATTTTTCTTTGTTTTTCAATACACACATGCAAGCTGTAAGCACACAGCTAAGAGATTCTTGAAATGAGGCATATTAATTTATCAGGCTTAGGATCAGAGTCTGCTTACTTGGCTGTGTGGCTGCACCAACTGGTCTAACTGACAATCTGATTAAAACTACTGGCAAACCATAGGTAAACAAAAGAAGTACATGTTTCCCTGAGGCAGGTTGGCCTCCCAAGACAAATGTGTCTCCATGACAAACTAAGACAGGCTGTCTCCAGACATGCTGGGGGCTACACTTGTCAAGCTGCATGAAAATACATGAGAAAGTAAGTTTTTAAAGTGAAATCGTTTTTAAGCCTGTACCTAAATCCTGTTTCTTTGGTTAAAGTGGATGAGTGTTTAAATTCACCCTGGATGAAATACAAGTGTATCGCAGGTTGACCATTCTAGCAGCATGACATAGACACTCATGTAACTGAGTGAACCAGGGCATAACTCATTGAAAGAGCCTGCCACTGCTGTCCACACAGAGCCTGCCACTGCACTCCATACACAGCCTGCCACTGCAGTCCACATAGAGCCTGCCACTGCAGTCCACACAGAGCCTGCCCCTGCAGTCCACACAGAGCCTGCCACTGCAGTTCACACAGAGCCTGCCACTGCAGTTCACACAGAGCCTGCCACTGCAGTCCACACAGAGCCTGCCACTGCAGTCCACACAGAGCCTGCCACTGCAGTTCACACAGAGCCTGCCACTGCAGTCCACACATAGCCTGCCACTGCAGTCTAGACATAGCCTGCCACTGTAGTCTAGACATCGCCTGCCACTGTAGTCTACACATAGCCTGCCACTGCAGTCCACACAGAGCCTGCCACTGCAGTCCACATGGAGCCTGCCACTGCAGTCCACACAGCCTGACACTGCAGTCCACACAGCCTGACACTGCAGTCCACACGGAGCCTGCTACTGCAGTCCACACGGAGCCTGCCACTGCAGTCTAGACATAGCCTGCCACTGTAGTCTAGACACAGCCTGCCACTGCAGTCTAGACATAGCCTGCCACTGCAGTCTAGACATAGCCTGCCACTGTAGTCTAGACATAGCCTGCCACTGTAGTCTAGACACAGCCTGCCACTGCAGTCTAGACATAGCCTGCCACTGTAGTCTAGACACAGCCTGCCACTGTAGTCTAGCCATAGCCTGCCACTGTAGTCTAGACATAGCCTGCCACTGCAGTCTAGACATAGCCTACCACAAGAGGGAAGTGACTGATTTGTCAAGCTGTGACACCTGCCACTCAAACACCCAGTTGACAAGTTATGACTTCAGTGACTATTGTCACTTCTGGCATGGGTCCAGCTTCGATGTGCTTCAGTAGTGTGGGAAAGTTGTGCCTGATTCAACTGCTGTGTACGCACACAAAACAAATGATTGAAATAAACTGCAGACTCAATTCAAGCTTTATAATTTAAATTGGCAGTAAAACTGACTGGATTGACAACAGTGGATTGTTTTGAATGCCAGGTGCATGGTCACGCTTGCCCCAGGTGTTTGTGGTGAAGGCTGATTGTAATAAAATACACTTTAAATTCACATGTTTTTCCATAGCTGCACACTCCGGCAACATTACTGTACAAGTGGTCCCTGCTTGTGGTGGTTCACTTGCAAGTTTGACACTTTAAAATAGACATGAAGCTGAGTCTGATATATGAGACAATGTCGCAGATATAAATGAAGTATGAGAATATACAGGGCTCAGGAATGAAAGGTAAAACTGTGGAAAATTCCAGCTGAGCCAACTGTCCCTCACAAAACTTTCTGCTTAACCATAGTGAAGCAAACACGAAAACAACATCACAGTTACATGTGAAAATAACTGTTTTAACGTAAATCAATTAATTTAATCGTGGACAATATTATCTTCAATATTGAAAAAAGTATTATAACATACACACCATAATTTTACAACTCTAACTAAGAATCTTTGATTATTTGTTTACAGTGCTGTTGTAGCACTGTCAGAGGAAAAACTGTAAATGTCAGTTTCAATATGACGCGATACAAAGAAAACAAACCCCATCTCATCATTGTTAGTGAACTCCTCTTTCATATACATGGATGTTTTGTGCAACCAATGTTCACTGGTCACAACAAAGACCCATTCATGAAAGGGGAGCTTGCCAAAATATAATTTTATGATGAAATGGGGTACCCAAGAATTTCAAAAAGTTAATTTGCTTTCCTAATGTTACTGTTGAATCATGAGTATTGTTGTAAGCATATCATAGTATGTCCTAGTACAGAACTTGGGTAAAATATGCTTTTCTGGATCAAATAGAACAATGTTGCATTTTTTTATAAATACAAATATTATGCTCTATTTAAAAATTTCAAATACAAATACACTTGATCAAAACACTCTATTAAAAATATCCAGGGTTAAATTCAAATATGCTATATTAGAAGGGTCAAATATGCAATACACCAAATATAAATCACTGTATTTTGCATGTGTTTAAGTAGCTTGACCAAATACATCAAATATGAACTTAAAAACAAATGCAAAAATAAGCTTCTGGAAAATGTCAAATACAATTACATATATATGCAACAAAATTGGCTTATTTTTATGCAAATACACATTTGAATCAAAGTCTGGTATCTTTATACATAATGACACATCGTGGAGAACTGAGAGAAAGCTGACCTCATCGACCATGTTGACACAGGCAGGACACTGCTGAAGCTTCGCACTGATAGCCTTCACATCATCTGCATTCACTGCCTCAAACCATCCTGTCTTCTCCTTCTCCCCACCACTCGACACCTCCGAGAGGTCTATTTCCTAAAACGATAACATTACCACTCACCAACACACACTCATGTAACTACACAATGGGACCTTTGTAACCGTGGCGACTGTGACTGGCATAACAACTTGGCTGTGCTGAAGTGTGTGACTGGTTCTGGTTATTGTAACAAATCCCTGGGAAGATGTAAAACTTGGGTTTGTCCCATAGCAAATCCTGCTTCCCTTGCTTCAGTTAAAATGTTGAGTCAAATTGCAACCCCATACATGTTTGTGGCATTGCAAAAATATCTGTATGCCAATCTGTAGAAATACACTGCTCCAACAGGATGGTGGACTTTAAGCATGGACTTGACATAATATACCTAATGACAATGGCTTTCAACAGTTTAGTAAAATGCTTATTTATTATATTTGTTGACACAACATCCAATTATTGGTTTTAAATGTTCCTGCCTATCTGGATTAAATAAGTCTAATTTGGACAATGAATTGGTAATTCATCCAGTGGCATATTTAGGGGGGCATTGTACTATGGCCCCCTTTTTACTTTTTCCTTATGTAACATGTTGCATGGTACACCAATGGGTAACTAAGCTTCCCCCCCTGCGAGATCCTAAACATACCACAAAATTAATCCAATGTGATATGATAAGTGGATCTGTATCCAGATGCCATAATAACAATAAACATTTTGCATTCACAATAAACCTTATAATAAAATGTAATTTTTACCTTACTAAGGGTGATGAGTTTAAACATAAATATACAATTAAATATAGTACCACTTAAGATTAAATAACAACAAATGAGATTATATTCTTATATGCAGTAAAGTTAGATAAAAAAATTTGTAAAATAAGTTAAGTAAAATGCATATTGCGAAATGCTGACAATATTAACGATATTATTGTAATTGTAGAAAGTGAAAGTTTTTTTACCATTTATAGTCTAAATATTCAAAAGAGGCATAATACTTGATTGTACATGTACCTTAAATATACTTTATATTTTATCAAGCCCATTAAAGTTGTCAAGACTAAAGAGAAGACTAAACGGAGATAAAACAGAAATGTTCCCATGTATCTATGTCAAAGGACTGAATGCCAATACTTTATAACAATCTGCTTATTATGACGACCAACATTAGCTGTCTACTCTTGCAGAGATTCACACAGTTTCTGAGTGCTAAGGTGGTAAACTTTTTTTATTTGAACTTGGCCATCTCCATGCAATCGTAATTAATTAACACTCGCGTGACCCCATCAAAACGAGCAACAAAGTTACCTGGGTAGTAGTGTTCTGTCCAATGCTACCAACCTTTGTGCCAGATCTTGCAGTTCTACGAATCCACTGTGACAAGATACCCATTACGATACCTCCCCGACTACTGTGATGCCATTTACGCACTGTTGCTCTGACCACAACAACAGGGTCTGCTAGCTGTTGCCTCCTGTTTACAGACACCCATCAACTAGGGCTCTATGAGGCAGTCCCACTGCATTAATGATGCCAGCCCTTCACGGCTACTCTTTCCAACACAAACACCACAGATAAAGTAGTCTGCACAATTTTTTACTCTATACATAAACACTGTGTGACTTTATAAAAAGAACATTTGACTCCATGTCCTAAGGTAATATAAATAGCATGCTGTGGCCTTAAGCATAATAAATTTTACCATGGCAGGCACTAGAGCATGATTTTAAATAATGTTCGCAGATGAAAAGATAGCATGTTTGAGGTAAGACGACGTGTGGGAAATGTCATTATGAAGTGCTGAAGTCAACATCTTGTCGGTCACCTGAGTTACTTTTCAACAAGCACCATTTTCCATATGGACTATGTATGGTAAAAGGTATGTGAGAAAGCCAGTGATCCATATGATTACTACTGTCCATGACAGCTGTCAATCAACAGTAAGCAGATACCTCTCAGAGACAAGGCTACCAGTGTGGAGAACAAATAAATCCCCATCAAACTGTGAAATGTTTGCACCACCAAAAAAACGATGAATAAACTTGATAAATATCAGTTGAAAGATGAGACCATGAGACTTTATAGTTGTTGTCTTATCAGTAGACATCAATTCCTGAGACAAGATATTAGGTTTTAGATGAAGAGTCCACACGCATTACACAATTATATGCTATGTCGGATCTATTACAACTGCAAAAACAGACAGCCAGTTATACCCTGGATTTATGTGATTTAAAGCACTGCTTTGTGATGTTGTAGCCTGTTTGGACAAGCAAAGTATTACCCACTGTCAGGGTTGAAAAAAATCATGATTAAAAAAAAATCGTATTTTTTTATTTAGGTCAGATTTTTTTTATTTATTTGATTTTTTTTTTAAATCTGGTATACACAATGTCATAAAATATTTGACTATCAGGCTATTTGGTGTCAATACAGCTACAAAAGTGTGCACACTTTGTGCTTTTGTATTAAAAAACACACAAAGCTTTGTTGATCTCGATGCTTGAAAACAATTATTTGTGCTAAATTCACATAAATCAGCGATAAAAAAAAAAACGGAAGTAAAAAAATCTTAAATCAATGATTTTTTTTGAGCGATTTAAATCAAATGATTTAAATCAAACAACCCTTCCCACTGTTTGGACAACCAAAGTATTACCCACTGTTTGGACAACCAAAATATTACTCACTGTTGGGACAACCAAAGTATTACCCACTGTTTGGACAAGCAAATTATTACCCACTGTTGGGACAACCAAAATCTTACTCACTGTTGGGACAACCAGAGTATTACCCACTGTTTGGACAACCAAAGTATTACCCACTGTTTGGACAACCAAGGTATTAATCACTGTTGGGACAACCAAAATTTTACTCACTGTTGGGACAACCAAAGTATTACCCACTGTTTGGACAACTAAAATCTTACTCACTGTTGGGATAACCAAAGTATTTACCCACTGTTTGGACAACCAAAGTATTACGTACTGTTGGGACAACCAAAATCTTACTCACTGTTGGGACAACCAGAGTATCACCCACTGTTTGGACAACCAGAGTATTACCCACTGTTTGGACAACCAAAGTATTACCCACTGTTTGGACAACCAAAATTTTACTCACTGCAGGGACACCCAAAATTTTACTCACTGCTGGGACAACAAAAATTTTACTCTCTGCTGGGAAAACAACTAAATTTTACTCACTGCTGGGACAACCAAAATTTTACTCACTGTTGGGACAACTAAATTATTACTAACTTTTGAGACAACCAAAGTATTACTCACTGACATTGGTTTGGACATAATTATTACTCACTGCCATAACAGTACAACCCCCAATTATGCAGGCCAGGGTTTGCAAATTGCAATAGCTGTACACAGGATGAAGCATGCGAATACCATAATCTCCACCCTAAAACATACCACAGCACAGGCAACCTACACAGGTGATATACTGCAACACCTGGGTGGTCTAGTGTCAGTGCTCTTTATGTGTAGGGAAGAGCACTTATTGGCTTCCCACTTCACAACCAGTTTACATAAATTCATTCTAACCACTTGAAGGCATAGGACAACAACTGACAATGTCAATTAGCAGACCTTTACAGTCCCAACAGTGAGTAATAATTTGGTTGTTGCAACTGTGAATAATACTTTGGTTGTTGCAACTTTGAATAATACTTTAGTTGTCCCTGCAGTGAGTACTAATTCTGCTTTCTCAAAACAGTGAGTAATTCTTTGTGGTTGTTTCAACAATGTACCAACTGTTGATTGTCACGCCAACAACCCAAGAAGAATAAATTGTATCTGCATCCACTGGATAACTACAGCCCTCCATTCTCCTACAAATCACTACTTTTTAGCATACTTTGAACTGTAAGCTTTCTGTTACATAACACAAAGAGCATGTCACTGGTACAATTGCATTTGGGTAATTCCACACCAAATCACTGCATGGTCAGTTATTGGACCACAAACTTTGCTGAAATTATGACATCAGTAATTTACGGGAAAAAAATGAGTACTATCTATAATTTTTTATGTGTTTACTCCGACAATAGATAGAAAATCCACTCTGACTTCATTCATATATAAGATGGTTGTGCATTTTGAAACTGAGAAAGTTTGTAAAATCACAGTTGCCATTTAGCGAAGTACTATCTATGAAATATATTTTTGTATGTATATTTTTGGCAGATCACAAAATTTCTACACAAGAAATTATAATAGCTAAGCTAAAAAACTGTACCATTTAGAAGTTTTTATTCATGTTCCCACATGAAGAATTTTGTATTTGAAAATTAGCCTCATTATTTTTTTATTTTGAAAAGCCATAACTATAGCATTTATTGTCTAAACTGCACATAACTCAGTGACCAAACTGCTGGTGATACAGACTGATGAATCAAGAAATATTGTGGAGCTACCAGGAATATAGGTGCTATTTTGTAGGCATTAAACATTGTAGGCCTACCTCACAAAAGAGCAACTGTGATTTTAATAACTTTCCCAGGCTCCATATGCACAACCATCTTGTACATGAATGAAGTCAAAGTAAATACTCTATCTATGGGGCAGAATAACCACACACGCTTGCACACACGCACGCAACATTTAAAGGCTCTAGCCCTACTCATCACTGAGTCACAGAGTTAATGGAAATCAAAGTTCGCCAAAATTATGTTGCTAATTTCTCTGTAAAAACGGGTATACATAAGGTCACAAAAAATATTTTATCTCAGAAACTATTAAGAATAGGAAGCTAAATGTTTAAGTTTGTTCTTTTGGGTATTTGAGGAACATCTGGTATCAAATGGATGATATCTGAAGATATAGTGAATGGGTGATTTCTGACAATCTGTTGATTTGATGTGGAATAACCCAGGAACCTAGGAACTGCCAAATGACAAACTGAAAATTCATGTTACAACATGCAGATAAAATAGTAATCTGTGATGATAGGGCCAATTTACATAGCTGTCATATCATACACTTTCAGATGAAACTATTTAGATATTATACAAATTATTTCCCTAAATACCTCAACTTGGGACAAGCTTAGAAAGGGAAAGGAACGTTGACATCAAAGTAACCAATTACACAATAAGCTGCAATGGTAATAAGAAGTGAAGTTAGGTAAAAGTTAGCGTTATATATTCGCTTCGTTATATATTTGCAACTTAATTTTTTTGCTTATGTTCAGTTGCAAATTAGCGTTTTTTATTTAGGCGGTTCTCCATTTGGTTAGCTCCATAATCAATATGCCATGGTAGATACAGAATGCTCATGCATACATCAAATGTCTTCTGCCTGTATCAAATAAAAATAACCACAAGACTGTCTAAAACATCTTGTTGAAAGTGGTGCGTCAGTATGACTGGGAAATCCATTTGGTACACAAACCGGCAGCCACACAGATGTGACAAGCAAACAATGATACATGTATACAACTAAATTCAACACAAGAACATACTTTTGTGCAGTATAATGGATAGAGACGAAAGGGTATTTTGTGGAAAAAACCTTATGTAAAACCTTGGTGAAAGCTACACTGAGATTCAATAAATTGTAACTATTATTAATATTAGTGCACAACAATAATTTCAGCAAAATATAAACTATTGTGAAACTAGACACTAATGCAAACAAAATATTAATTAGGCATAAAATTAGAAAAATTCAGGTCTGTTTGCACTGGCCAGGTGGAGCTCTGTTATGTATATTATGCATCACTAAGTACAGCTACTGTGACAGTGCTGACACATTATTGGTTGACAGCTGAAGTAAACTAAGCTATATTTTAGGTTTTATCCTTAGCAAACAATACATTAAAAAATATTTATAACATTTCAGAATGACTCTGCCAAGTCTGACATTTTTACCTATTTTTATTTTTTAAATGTAGGCCTACTGTACGATACAGTTGATGTTCAGTTTTTTTCCAAAGAATGAACTTTTTTGTACTTCTTGCAATGGTCATAATTAACTAAGTCTATCCTAAAACTATCAAGGTGTCTCTATTGTCAATCAAGATATATGTATATGCCAACTGTCAACAAAACATAATTAGGGGAATGCAGTATTAGTTTAACCACTTTTTCATTCTTTTTGATATGTAGGGCACAATCATATTCCTAAGTAAAACGTGTTTTACTTATGAATGCTTTATTTGTATCATTTATAGTCAACGCATTTAGTCAGTGGGTTGAACACGTCTCTGACAAGTCTACATGCTTAATTAATAAGTTGGCACACTTAATTAATATAGACTTTACCTTAAGTACAGACCAATCGCATACAGTGTAACTAACTGCTAATATGTTGCCTCGTAGCTATCTGATGTCCCAAATTAATTCCTTTAAGTATTTTGGGGTAAAGAACACTCATCTTCATTCTTTAGCTGCTGCTCAACTAACCCTCACTTGGGCACTTAAGATTTTTTAGTTAACTAATGAGCGAAGTGATGTAAATAATCTTCTTCCCTGTGCATACTTAAACCATTTGTAAGAGCACAGACAATAACGACTAGTCACAGGCTTTGCTTGTTTACTCACCAGCAGATATTAATCACAATCACCCAAAGTTTTGAAAAACATCCAAAAACATACTTTTAACTCACATTATCTGTTGCGACACTTATTGTAAGTCAATCGTGTTCTAATAACATATTCCATCACTGGGTGATCAAACATGTCATTGACATTGTCGCTGCTGTAGTTTCCTGGGAAACATGGGTGGCTCAAGTCTCAACTAGCCCTGTGGCTTTGCCAAAGCTAAGCTAAGGTAACTATTTTGTGAGCATCAGCAATATAATTGTCTTAAAGTCTGTTGCTGTACAAATTAAAAAGTAATATTTATTTAAGTCTGCGTCTCGTTTGCCCGTTTGGCACGTCTGTCTCTGCCTCCAACTCTCCCTCTGTCAGTGTCACTCACAGTGTCAGAAATACGCAGAATGGCAGAAGCAAACGGTTAGTTACTGTTTGCTCGTAACAAAACCATTCCTGTCTCCGGCTCCAGGCCCGCTTAGGAAGTTACGGCGGGTAACTTCTTTTGTTTGTACTTACCTCAGCCTTCTTTGAACAATAAAAAACATTGTAGATTTTCGCAAACACTTTGAAAAGTCGTTAGCGAACTCGGGTACTTTCGAAAACAGGTCTGAAACGATAGCGACAATCGTGACGCTTAATGATTGCAGTCAAAACGCATCATAACTTCCCCACAAACAAAAACATTTCGGCTTCCCTCCGACTGTCACGTGATCGTCAAACGGGGATCTCGACAATGTCGCCATCTTTCGGTAGGTTCAGCATTACCCGCCATCCAGTCAAAGAATGGTTCAATCTGCAATCTGCATCAATGGAGTAAGAACTTGTATTGATAATATGCCCAAATTATTCACAAATGAATAATTATTAATTAAACATCACAAACCTAATGCTTAAAATAATAGTTTGCTTTTTCTGTGTTTTTTTCTATATAATCACACCCACAGCACAATGGCAGGTACTGTTTTGCTACACACATACTATCTTCTCAAATAAACAAAACTAAAAACAAGGACATTAAATATAAAATGGACTGGTTATGAAAAAATATATAGAAGTATTTGTTTTCAAACATAAGCAAGGTAGAAGAACTAGAGGGCACAAACTAACATTAGTAAATAACAGTGTGTATCGGATAGAACAACACATATTCTTTCTGACAGAGAATAATACATGACTAGAACAAACCATGGATTCCTAAATGCGAGGTCATACTTAACAAATATGTTATGTTTTTTTGAAGAAATCACATATAGACAAGGGATCACCAGTGGATATTAACTATTAGTTTTTCAGAAGGCTTTCGAAAAAGTCCCACATCAGAGATTATTACTTAAATTAAAAGCCCATGGTATCGTGGATGGCATAATCGACTGGATCTAACAATGGCTGACTGACAGAAGACAAGTGTGTTGTACTAGATGGGGAGGTTTCAAATTGGAAATAAATTTTCAGTGGGGTACCACAATGATCAGTATTAGGACCTTTAAATTATTATTTTTAATATATATTATATCAATGACTTGGACGATAATATAACAAGCAACGTACTGAAATTTGTGGATGACACAAAAGTGCTTATAAAGGTTAAAAATGATGGTGATAAACGTTTTTGAAAAGGGCGGTCCAGGGGTCCACAACCAGCCAGAGATTTCTGGGATGATTTCTGAAAAATTTTGCAGTTAAACAAACTTATCTCAAAAAAAGAGGGTTCATTTGAACCCCCTGGACTTCCCTATGAACAGTAACATGGGTAGGTTTTGGCATTGCAGTCTTTTTCTTGTTTATTCAAGAAGTTCATTCACAAAAGCATAATACTGATCCAGTATGATTATAGAAAATATTACAGGTATATATATATATATATATATATATATATATATATATATATATATATATATATATATATATATATATATATAGGTATATACACAATTATCTAAATTATTGGTCTTGCCTGAAAATGTAATGCAGCATAGCATACATTTCTTTACAAATGTCAATGACTTGCTCTCAATCAACTTATTGTTGACAGGCATGTCATTTATTTTATGTGTATTTTGTGGAATAAATGGTGTTACTCTACAAGATAAACAGTATTTATTTCTGTTGCCTAACTTCAAATATCACACTACTAATTAATTTGGTGGTGCAAAATATTTAAAGTGGTGCAAAAATATACAGTACTTAAAATATGACATGTCAGATCTAATACTCTTTACCCATGCTGTATTATCTATATTTAACAGATTTCTGTATGCTGTAATTTACAGTCATCACTATTAGATATGCAGTTGATACGGGCACTTGTCAGAGCAGACCTGGGGTCAATTACATTATATCAATTCAGATTCCAATTACAGCATACCGATTACAGCATACCAATTTCAAATAAAAAATACCAATTCCAAATAGAAATAACAGTATGTGAACAGATGCACTGTAGATGTATTCAGAGCCAAAAAATAGCATCTATTTTTAGAGCAGCTTTATTTAATTTCTGCATATTATGGTATATAATGGCAAACAAATACGATATATGCAACATATTATATTTTGTTGATTATTTGTAACAAATAATTTGAGTTACATGATGTTATTGAAAATGTAATTTAAAAGTAATTTAAAAGTAATTGAACATATTAATTGCATTTTCATTAATTCCAATTATGTTAAAAAACACCAATTCTAATGTAATTGACCCAAAGTCTGGTACTATTTGTACACATTCGCAAACCTGTCAATCAAGGTGCCATGAAGTTTGATCATGTGTTCTGTAGAATATGTTATAGCAGTACATGAGGTAGGGTAGTACTTTCCACACAGTAGGTGTACATACTGACAAAAATGGTCTATTTAAGACTTAATTAAGACAAATTCAAGTTTTCCTACAGGCTCAGTTCGACTGGAGGTTTATTTCCTATCAGAACATTGATCCTGAAAAATGGAGACCCCTGTTCAGAATGTCAGACTTGACAGGATTGTGTTCAGACAAACCTTTACTTAACATGTGACAAGCTGTATTGTATTGTGACTAAACTGACACTGTTATTGCATGCTGCAAAAAGATTTTTGTAATTCCATAGCAGAATGTTAACCTGGCTACCATTTCCAGTAATGTTCTCTAATTTTCTACAAATTCACTTAGTATGTAACATGATACAAAGATCCTATGATTACTGAACATTCTTCAGGATAGTTCATTTTCAAATCAGATAACTTTTATTTTTCATATCCAAGGTGTGTTTAATTTACCTGGTAGAGACTTTCGTCAACTTATCATGTTGACTTCATCAGTACCGATGACGCTGAATGACGTCATCGTACACGTGAGGTAGTTCGTAATTGCCCTCATCTCTGTTGATGGTACTTGTATCCTACCACGGATGTATGGATCACCAAAAATCCATAAGGAAGGAGTGCCACTCAGACCAATTGTCGACTACACACAGACAATAGCATACAGGGTATCCAGGGAATTGGCCAACATACTGCAACCACTTGTTGGAAAAACAGAACACTACACAGAAAACTCACAAGAACTGGTGAAGGAAATGACAAAGCTGAGAGTAGAAGAAGGAGAATCATTCGTGTCATATGATGCTGTGTCGCTGTTCACGAAGACCCCGATCAAAGAAGGTTGCGAAATCATCACAAAAAGGCTAGAGAATGACAAGACACTAAAGAAGACCCCACAGGGAGCATCATTTTCACGCGGGAAGATGAAGAGAACAACAGCATGCCCTTCTTGGATGTGAAGTTCACCAGAAAGGAAGATGGCAGTGTGAAGTCTACAGTGTACAGGATGAAGACGCACACCGACCAATACTTGAACTTTGCGTCCCACCACCCCAAACATCAGAAGTTAGGAGTGGTCAGAACCCTTATGAACAGGTGTGAGATGATAACTTCAGAGGAGGGGGACAAAAAAGAAGAGGTGGAACACTTGAGAGGAGCTCTAAGAGTATGTGGCTATCTGTCCTGGGCCTTGAACAAGGTGACAGATAGCAGTAAGAAGAAAAAGAACAACAAAAAACAAATGACAGAAATTACAGGAGCCAAGTAGTCATCCCATATGTAGAGGGGGTCTCAGAGAGAGTACACCGAGTACTGAAGAAGTATGGAGTAGCAACAGCCATGCGTCCCCACACAACCCTCATCGCAAGGACAAAGTAGAGCTAGAAGAACAGGGTGAACTGGTGTACCAAATACCATGCAAGAACTGGGTGAACTGGTGTACCAAATACCATGCAAGAACTGTGGTGCTGAGTACATTGGGGAGACAGGAAGACTACTAAAAACATGACTGGAGGAACATAGAATGGATGTAGACAACACGAAAAAAGAGAAATACACAAGGAGCGGGAAAAAAGCCCTTACGGACCATGCGACAACTGAAAACCACATCATAGGCTCGGAGGGAGTAAAAATTGTAGACAAGGAACCCAACCGAAGAATCCGGCACATCAAAGAAGCCATCTGGATCAGGAAAGCTAGAACACCCATCAACAAAGACAAGGGCAATTCCGAACCACCTCACGTGTACGATGACGTCATTCAGCGTCATCAGTACTGATGAAGTCGACGTGATATGTTGACGAAAGCCTCTACCAGGTAAATTTAACACACCTTGGATATGAACAATGAAAGTTATCTGATTTAAAGATCCTATGAATTGCAATTTGAATCAGAATCTTCATTTTATACCAATTTCACTGCACAATAGATACACATAGTACTTAATTATTGCAGCTGTATAACTCCTCTACTTTGAAAGAAACACAGAAAATGCACTTTGGTGTGTGTTGTCCCAACTATCTATATAACAAACACAGTATACATAAGTCACCACTTAAAACATAACAATTAACCTGGTTTGGTGACCATGTTTAAAGAATAATCATAAGTTGATAACAAGATGCAACAATATCTGATAATATATCTGACAAGATTTGTCTAATATAATACTACATAGAAACTATAAATTTAGCAGTGTTTTCTACATAAATCCTTCTCCAACCCAGACATAATCTCACAGACACACAAGGTACACCAACTAAGGATATAATATATTGTGGATTGTCCGTAAGTTGCTATGTTGTTGATCAAATGATTCATATGGTTCCTTGTCATATCTAATGATGTATAAGAAAGGTGATTTCTAAACTTTAGTTAACCTAAGCATTATCTGGAGCATCTCAGGCCACTTGACTTGAACATATTGGGTGTAAAATAACTATAATATTTGACAAATATCTGAATTCTGGTTAAATTCAGAACCTGATGTCACTTGTTGGTCAAACTAAATTGGGTTTGCAGGAAGAACTTTGCCGATGCATTCTCCAAACCCAATCCTGCAGCCATTGGCTTCACAGTAGCCTGTCACAGACAATAGAAAGATGTTAGTTGAAAGGTTCAATATGGACAGTCAAAAATACAGTTAAGAAAACTGTCAGTCAACAATATTATGTAAACCCACAGGCTTACATTTCAATCATATCAATCATATATCTAAACAACAAGCATTGCTGTGAAGACAGGAAGCAATACTGTGAAGACAACAAACATTGCTGTGAAGACAAGAAACAATGCTGTGAAGACAGGAAGCAATGCTGTGAAGACAACAAACATTGCTGTGATGACAAGAAACAATGCTGTGAAGACAAGAAACAATGCTGTGAAGACAAGAAGCAACGCTGTGAAGACAACAAACATTGCTGTGAAGACAAGAAACAATGCTGTGAAGACAAGAAGCAATGCTGCGAAGACAAGAAGTTATGATGTGAAGACAACAAACATTGCTGTGAAGACAAGAAACAATGCTGTGAAGACAAGAAGCAATGCTGTGAAAACAAGAAGCAATGATGTGAAGACAACAAACATTGTTGTGAAGACAAGAAACAATGTTGTGAAGAAAAGAAACATTGTTGTGAAGACAAGAGCAATGCTGTGAAGACAAGAAGCAATGCTGAGAAGACAAGAGCAATGCTGTGAAGACAAGAAGCAATGCTGAGAAGACAAGAAACAATGCTGTGAAGACAAGAAACAATGCTGTGAAGACAAGAAACAATGCTGTGAAGACAACAAACAATGCTGTGAAGACAACAAACATTGCTGTGAAGACAACAAACATTGCTGTGAAGACAACAAACATTGCTGTGAAGACAAGAAACAATGCTGTGAAGACAATAAGCAATGCTGTGAAGACAACCAACATTGCTGTGAAGACAAGAAGCAATGCTGTGAAGACAACAACCATTGCTGTGAAGACGAGAAACAATGCTATGAAGACAAGAAGCAATGATGTGAAGACAACAAACATTGCTGTGAAGACAAGAAACAATGCTGTGAAGACAAGAAACAATGCTGTGAAGACAAGGCCAATGCTGTGAAGACAAGAAGCAATGCTGAGAAGACAAGAAGCAATGATGTGAAGACAACAATCATTGCTGTGAAGACAAGAAACAATGCTGTGAAGACAAGAAACAATGCTGTGAAGACAACAAACATTGCTGTGAAGACAACAAACATTGCTGTGAAGACAACAAACATTGCTGTGAAGACAAGAAACAATGCTGTGAAGACAATAAGCAATGCTGTGAAGACAACCAACATTGCTGTGAAGACAAGAAGCAATGCTGTGAAGACAAGAAGCAATGATGTGAAGACAGCAAACATTGCTGTGAAGACAAGAAGCAATGATGTGAAGACAACAATCATTGCTGTGAAGACAAGAAACAATGTTGTGAAGACAAGAAACAATGCTGTGAAGACAAAAGACAAGAAGCAATGCTGTGAAGACAACAAACATTGCTGTGAAGACAACAGACATTGCTGTGAAGACAACAAACATTGCTGTGAAGACAAGAAACAATGCTGTGAAGACAATAAGCAATGCTGTGAAGACAACCAACATTGCTGTGAAGACAACCAACATTGCTGTGAAGACAAGAAGCAATGCTGTGAAGACAAGAAGCAATGATGTGAAGACAACAAACATTGCTGTGAAGACAAGAAACAATGCTGTGAAGACAACAATCATTGCTTTGAAGACAAGAAACAATGCTGTGAAGACAAGAAACAATGCTGTGAAGACAAGAGCAATGCTGTGAAGACAAGAATTATTGATGTGAAGACAAGAAGCAATGATGTGAAGACAAGAAACAATGCTGTGAAGACAAGAAACAATGCTGTGAAGACAAGAACATTGCTGTGAAGACAAGAAGCCATGATGTGAAGACAACAATCATTGCTGTGAAGACAAGAAACAATGCTGTGAAGACAAGAAACAATGCTGTGAAGACAAGAACATTGCTGTGAAGACAAGAAGCAATGATGTGAAGACCTTTCACATTTGTTGTTTATGTTAGATTTACATAATTCACTCAAAATAATAATAATGATAAATAATAAAAATAATCTCTGCACCAATAATTATTGTAATATTCAGAGTTATATCAGATAACAATGGACTAATAGTTATTAGTTGCAATATTACAGTTATGCTGTGCTATCAAGAATTATGAAGTATTTAATGACAAGGACAACATTCATCCTGCCTGTCATGATGACTTCGTCGCCTTCCAGTAGGAACTTGCGGCTGCCTCCATCACCCAGGCTGACAGTGCGAGTTCCCTTCCAGCACAGTTCTAGCATGCTGCCAAGTGACTCGTCCGTCTAAACAGAAACAAAGCAATCTTTAATGTCTGGCCATATTTGGGAGATTAAAGTAATGTGTCAGCATGCAATGAATTAATTCTTGTAAAGAGCCAATTAATTCCCCTTGGGCCAACATTGCAGACAAATTCAAATAAGTTTTAGATGAGTTGTAACATTAATTACAGCAAATGTAACATTTTATTATATTTTCACGAAATACTGCTCTTTGTCATAGATTGGTGGAAACTATGTACTTATACCCTGCTGATGTTTAATGGCAGAACCCTGAGCTCGTTTGCTACAGGAACACACAGAGTGATTGTTGGTAAAGGTCATTTAATAATTGTACCAAAAGAAAATAATATGAATCAATGAAAGGTAGCTTGGCAGCTAGCACAAACATACTCAAGAACAATACAATAAAATACAATACATGTATATCAAATGAGATATCGCTTAGTTGCCAATACAAAGTTGCTCATTGAGAAACAATTAGTAATTGACAGAAGTAGAAGTAGCAAAGGTGGGGCGGTCCTTTGTCCCACCAGGCCTCCAGTAATAGAGGTCCAACCCCCACCCCAGAGCTGTTGGTGACAAAATTAGCCTATGAGCAAACTTTTAAGGAAAATGAGATAATCTAGACTTGTTCTATATGATTATGGTTAGTCATAGAACAAACACAGAGCCAAATAAACTACAAGGAATTCATTTGTGTCTCTAATGATATAGCAATGTAGAACACGTAGAAGACAAGTGAAACCACTTACTGGACCACTGATGGTGCCGGAGCCCATGAGGTCTCCTGGTCGAATGTTGCAGCCAGTAACAGTGTGATGAGCCAACTGCTGCTTCATGGTCCAGTACATATACTACAAAGAAGGGAGTCAACTTTACAAAATATAGAAAGATATATAATATTAAGCATAATCACCTCTCAAGAAACTTTGTGTTCTTTCTGAATATTTCGACTGCATCTCGCAGTCTTCTTCAGCAGACTGAAGTTACAGATGTGTCACATGACATTGGTCATGTGACACAAGCTGGAGTAGGACTGGAGGGAGCTCCAGGCCAATGTCTCGGTTCAGCGTAGGTTTCTTTTTGTGGACGTTAATCGCCTCCTTTATTTTTCTCCTGTGCCAGTTCTCCTGTTGGTCTAGAATGTTAACGTCCTTCATAGAGCACTGATGGCCTGTGTTCAGTTTGAGTTCACTTATAGCTGATAGGGGTTGGTGACAAGATAGATGTTCTTTGATTCTTGTGCCAAGTGTTCTGGCTGTTTCTTCTATATAGTGTTGGTCACATTCTGGGCATTGTATGTCATATACTACCCCACACTTGGATGCCTTTGCTGTTGTCTTTTGGGTGTACCAACAGTGACCTCAGGGTGTTGATAGGTTTGTGGTAGCCCGGGATGTTATAGGACTTGAAAATCCTTGCTACTTGTTCTGATAGTTTACTAATGTAGGGCAGACCTATGGCATGTTGTCTTCTGCTGGTTTCTGTAGTGGTGTTCTCCTTCCTTCTCATTGGTTGCGTGGTGTTAAACATCCAAGTTTTGTAACCGTTTGCTTTCAGCACTTTCTTGATGTGGCCCACCTCTGTGTTCTTGTCCTCCTCTTCTGTTATCAGGTTTTCTGCCCTTTGGAGGAGTGTCCTGACCACTGATCATTTGTGTTCTAGGTGGTGATTAGACTCCCAGTTCAAATATTGGTCCGTGTGGGTTGCTTTCCGATATATCTTGACCTTGGTTGATCCATCATCCTTCAGTCATACACAAGTGTCTAGAAAGGCTGATGTATTGTCCTGTTCTGGTTGTACCGTGAACTTGATGTTCTCATCCATTGAATTCAGATGGTGTGTGAAATGTTCTACTTCGCTCTCTTGTAACATTGTGAATGTGTCATCTACATACCTCAACTCTGGAGGATGAGGTGCTTCTCTGATGGCTCTTTCTTCAATATGTTCCATGTATAGGTTTGCCACTATCGGAGAGACTGGTGAACCCATGGCTGCTCCCTTCTTCTGTTTGTAGAACACTCCATCATAAATGAAATATGTGGTGTTCAGACAGATTTCTAACAGTGTGATGATCTGGTTTACTGATAGTTCACATCTGTCTTTCAGTGTTGTATCCTGGTTTAGTCGGTCCTTTATCACTGATACCGCCTCTGTCACCGGGATACTTGTGAACAGGGCTGTCACATCAAAAGACACCATTTTCCTCCCTGGTGGAACTTCCAACTCTTTGACCTTCTTTACAAACAGGGTGCTGTTTTTCACAAAATGTTCTGTTTTTCCAACTAGTGGACTCAAAATGCTGGCTAGGAACTTTGCCGTCTTGTATGTAATGCTACCTATACTTGATACTATAGGTCTTAATGGTACATTGTTCTTGTGGACCTTGGGCAATCCGTAGAATTTTGGGACTGCTTCTGATGTAGGGTAGATCCTGTAGTATAGAGCATCTGAGATCGTCTTGGTTCTTTTCCACTCTTTCATGGTGTTGACTAATTTACTTTTGTAAACTTTAGTGGGGTCCCTTTCCACTTTCTTGTAGGTGGTGTCATCTCCTAATAGTCCAGCAATCTTTGCGTCGTAATCTGTGGCCTTCATAATCACAGTTGCTCTACCCTTGTCTGCTGGTAGAATCTTGATCGTCTTGTCGCTACGTAAAGTTTGAAGTGCTTTCGTCTCTTCCAGTGATATGTTAGATCTCTTTTTCTTGGCTTTGTGTTTCATCACGGCTTTAACTACTTCACATCTCAACCCATCGGCCCTGTGTTTTTCTTTGATGTTCTTACATGCTAATTCTGTTGTAGTTATCAGATCATCTATGGGAAGGTTCTGTGGGATAATCGCAAAATTTAAACATTTCTTCAATAGGCTGACTTCGTCACTGTCTAAATGTCTGTTCACTAGATTAATGACCCACCTCTCTGTGATGTTGTCCGGGTCATCTAGTTGTGGATAGTATGCTCTGTGTTGTTGTTTGGATAACAATTGATCATATTTTTATTGTTGTCTTTCCCGCGTTTCCCGGAAAGTCCTACTCCAGCTTGTGTCACATGACACTGGTCATGTGACACATCCGTAACTTCAGTCTGCTGAAGAAGACTGCGAGATGCAGTCGAAATATTCAGAAAGAACACGAAGTTTCTTGAGAGGTAATTATGCTTAATATTAATAACCAAGAAACCGGATCATCTATCCATTCAAGGATATAATAGTTTTAAAATGACGAGTACATTCTGCTGCAAGTAACAAATAATCATTTTTCTTATATTATTTTGCATGAATGTAGTTTATAATTTATATTCCGATGTTGAGAAATGTTTGTTATCGATTTATAAAAGTTATTTCAATTATATCAGAGATTAGTCACAAGAAATCCATGGCAGGGAATCAGGTGTCTGCAGTGTCAATCAATCAATCTATCACTTTTTGTTTTAAACATAAAAACAAACAGTGTACTGTTGCTGTAACAAAACATTAGCTAGCATTCAAAGTAATGTTGATACTTATCTCAGGAGGGCGGATTACACATAGATTAAAAATGTCGGACTCTCGATAAGCCAACGGGCCTTTGGCTTGGATGGCAATCTTGTTAAATTAATATTGTATGTCTCAGGAAGGTAATCTAATTTACAGACAAGACTTTACCATGGTCTTGCACAGTAAGTCTTGCAGTAAATCATGTTCCTACCTTGAAGTTACTTCTGGAGAGAGTGAATGGGGACGCCATGCCTTCACCTGTCAAAGCCACATATTACTAGACATTTTTTGTGACAAAACCAACATAATGACAGAACATGTACATGTTTCATACTGTTAACATTTAAAGGAAACAAGTCTTCATGCTGATCTTGTATTCTCAAACAAAGCCTACCATGACAAGCTTTCTAGTGTTTACATGAACTTGAGTAATGCTACTATTTTGTCTTGTCTTTTTGTCTTATATTATCGTACAGGTATTCAGGTACAGGTAAAAGAATAGAAAAATGTTGGCTTCAGTAGATCTGTGGTGTGTTGGGTCTGCTGTAGTCATCTACACAAGGTGTGCATACATTATTCAAAGGTTGATGAAAGCCAGCTGGCTTTATAGAAGTCAGAAGTTACTAATTCATGCACAGTTGTTATTGTCTGATTAATAAAATCACTTGTGAATCCCCAGGCTTTATGGAAAAGAACAAGAATGTCTAATATTATTACAAACAGAGAAATAATTCAACTGCATTATCTATCTCACCTTTGATGCTCACTTCAAGATTAATATCAAAGTTGTAGTTGTCATTGTGTTGAAGGTATGGCAGAGGTGCAGGATCCTAGACAAACACACAAGTAGAACAACTGTCATCATGTTAGTGCATCTGTTACATATTTGAAATTGCCAAATTCATTGCAGTTACATTACAGTATATATTAATTTGTCTACATCCTCATCCGACAGTATGCATGTTTTTAAGGAGACAAGCAGGCCGGTATATAAAAATTTTGTCATATCTTATAATAAGTTAGCAAAATTGCAGATATTGTTTTTTTATTCCAACATACTATATTACTGCAGAAAGATTGCTAACTTGTACATACTCTGATTTTCCGTTTCAAAAAACCTATTTCAGGTACCAGCCTCAAATGTGCATATTTTGATCTTTAGTGTACTATGTATACAATAAGAGGACTGGTAAAATGTTGTATAATATATATATATATATATATATATATATATATATATATATATATATATATATATAATTACAAGTGCTTTTTAATGGATATGCTTTAATAGTCATACCTGCTGGAAGTTTGACACAGTGAATGGTTTGAGGGCCTCCATTGTGACCACCCATGGAGATATGCTTGTGCCAAAGTTCTTGGCAAGGAATGGCCCAAGTGGGATATATTCCCACTTCTGTATGTCACGGGCTTTACAACAGAGCAACATGTGATAATGCTGAGTGCCTCTATATGCAATGATCATCATAGTTTTGGTATTGCTCAAAGGAAGGGATAAAGCAATTTTTGTCACCATACCCTAACATAGAGAGATTAGATATTTCTAAATAATAATGTATGTGGGGCAACAAAGACTAAAGACTTCAATGCAGGTATCTTTTGGTCCTTCTGAATGAAAGAGAAGACCACAATGTGTTGGTGAAGAAACATGATATGACTTACCACTCCAATCATTGAGGAGCACCATTCCAAAGATGTTCTCATGTGCTTTATCTATGGGGATTGGGTTTCCCAGCTTGTTCCCTGGGCCAGTGAAGAAACCCATCTCCAGCTCAAAGTCCATCAGATGACATGGCCCAAACACTGGCGGCTTAGCTGTGACACAAACAGTCCAGTTGATCAATTTATGTAAACACTCAATTTAGTTTACATTGTCAGTGTAATTTAAGGAATATTGGCCAATCGATAGGTTTGTTACTGATGACATTTTTAGCTTGTTTCGTCCAGGTTTCTCCTCTTCCATGCAATGATGCTGATGATATATCTTTATTCCAGATTCTCTATGTTTAGGTATTAAATAACAGTCATTGTTCCATTCATTTTATTAACAGTTTTCTGGTGAAAGCAGTCTCCCGATTTCTTCATTACTCCCCCAATAATTCTACTTGTTTGAACTTTTGAAAAGTTGATGAATACAGGAGATTGGAATGTTGAAAGAAATAATTTACATATTACATTGTACACTCAGCTATGTTCATCTGCATATTAATTATTTTTAACTTCATAATTGTGGTTACGGAAGATTACATGTAAATGTTATCAAGTGTTTTTGGGATAAACAATATTTGTTATCTATATTATTGTTATTACAATTGCATAAGAGTTTCTGCAGAACTCTAATATGTGTGTGGTTCTTACTATCGTCAGGTTTTGTCTGACCAAGGGGCCGTCTAATTGGAGTTCCTGAGATGACAACAGAAGAGGCGCGTCCATGGTAACCAACTGGAAGGCTCTTCCTGTGTACAAACAACAAAGTTCTTGAAACAGTATGCACTTTTAATTTATTATAAAATAGACAAGCTGTATTAGTAAAAATTCAGGACAAAATCAAATCAACACAGATTATTACAATTAGAGTTGGTGAAAATATTCATAAAATTGGGAGAATAAATATACATACACAACACAACCGGTTGTTGACACATTGAAGTGAGTTAACTGTGATAGTTGTGGTAAAGACAAATTTATAATCCAGCAATCACAGTGTTTCATGAAATATTCATGAAGTGAACAAGCAAAACACTTGCATTGCAAGAACAATGGCGCCAGCGAATTGAGCAATTATTTTTCCTGATGAACTCTCCCACCGTTGCGTGTACTTGAGGGTAAAAGAACAAAGCAAAATGTTTAATTTATGCCTTGCCCCTCTAACAATTGTTACTCAGAGTGTGTTACACTTTCCCCTGGCAGACCTGTTCATGCAAACACCATTCCAACTTCTAATGAAGCTGCAATTGCTGTGGGAAAGCCATTCATTCTTATAATTCCACAACTGGAATCCCATCACTGTTTATTGCCAGGTACTCATTTATATAGCTGAGTGAATGAAAGTTCTGAAGCAGCAGCAAGAGAATTCGAACATGGGTTCTCTCGATTAAGTGTCCTGTGTTCTAACCGCTACGCTACTGCGCCCCATGGAGGAAACAGGCCACATACCTTAACAATTACCATCAACTTTTAGAATTAATGTAGTTTGAAACAACATAGAATAGAATAAAATAACTCACCAGTTTGGCATGAGAGCATCGTCTTTGCCACGGAACATTATGCCCACATTGGTGGCATGGTGGATTGATGAATAAAAGTCAGTGTAATCTCCTAGAGGGAACACAAAGAACTTGAGAAGCAACTACACTTCAGATTAACATTTATCTATAACTCATTTTGTCTAACATTATGAATACTATTATTCCAGGTAAAAAAACAATACAAATATACATACAAATATGCACACAAAAATTAATTAGTTAAAAACATAAATAAGTAATATATATATATATATATATATATATATATATATATGAAATAGATGTAAGAATAGGCACAACACCAATCAAGCATAGCTGTAAATTTGGGCGACATTTATATAATACTCTGCAGCTTTTAAAATAGGAAAGTCAGTCGCATTGATTTGAGATTGTGTCGTACCATAGTGAACGGTTTATAGAAACATAGATTACATAGTATGTTTGCATAAATTACATTGGCAGTCTAGCTGTCTGTTCCATAGGAAACTGTGCATTATATTCTCATAAAATTTTATAATTGTGCATAATGTTTCTATGTGAGCTATATTCTTCATGTGTATCAGGCAACTCCTGGATGTGTATTTTTAACACAACAAAATCTTTGCCTAACTGTCAGTTTTAATAGCATGGTAAGATCCAAGCTAGTCACACAGTGTAACTATTTCTAAGATAGTAAGAAATGTTTACAATTAAATTTTTTTTCACATTACCTGGGTTTGTAATGTGTGTGCAGCCTGTATGTGCATTATAATGGGGCATATAGTAACACTTTATTGTGTACAATGGTGATGTTAGATGCCATTTATAAATTTAATTATTTATTATATATTTTAACACGTTTTTAACATATTTATATATTTTTTACATATCTATATGTATGTATATATATATATATATATATATATATATATATATATATATATATATATATATATATATATATATGTAAAATATATATATATATATATACATACATATAGATATGTAAAAAATATATAAATATATATATATGTAAAATATATATATATATATACATACATATAGATATGTAAAAAATATATATGTTAAAAACATGTGTTAAAATATATAATAAATAATTAAATTTATAAATTTATAGCTATGCTTGATTGGTGTTGTGCCTATTCTTACATCTATTTCAATCTCTGCCATCAGTCTGTGGAGTTTAGAACTCAGTAGTAGTGTCAACAACAATGAATCAGCATTTTCTTAAGTGAATCAGCCATTAAGTACTTCAGAATGGAGTATTTGCATGTGTGATTTGAATTGTTTTGAAATACACAGAAGACATACAACAACAAATAGGGTAAGCATTTTATCTTTATTCAGTTTCACAAAAAGAAACATGTTAGCTATTACTAACATCACGAAACTTACCTATAGAAGCAGGCAGGTGCATCATCGCTGACTCCATTGGAATAAAAGCCCTAGAATAACATCACACCCCATGAACACTTGCATAGGGTCTTTCCAATGAGATAACCCATACAGGACAGACGTAATTTAATGCACATTACATAAACCCAATTATTAAAATAATTAAACGAATGGATTATCAGAGCAATAAAATCAGATATACATGAATTGTTTCAACAGAGTGCAACCCAATTTTTTCAACAGCTTTTATTAACTGAATATCTGCAGTGTACTAAGGTAGTATTAATAGTCATTTATTATCAGAACAGACACTAAAAGCTATTGGTCTCTTCTACCTGGTGTTCATACCAGAGGAAGTAAAAGATCCCAAAAGGGGTAAATCTGTAACCTGTCATGGACTCGCCAACTCTAAAAATAGGGCTAAATAGGCTAAATATAAACAAAGCCTTAATGGAAATATGTGAATATACTGAACAAAACTTTGGCAACAGGTGCTTTAGAGTAGTAAGGTTTATAAATCAGAAATGGCTAGATATGAGACGAGACAGTCCACCTAGACATGAGGTCTGCGCTTCCCTTGAGTTCACTACAGTTGACACTGAGAAGCTGCTGCAATCTCTGCCTTGTCTCAGTCCATACTCTGTGGCCCTGGGCCATCAAGTCATTCAGGGTCGGCTGCAATTACAAATACCTCAATATCTGTACCTGTGCAATGTATTGTAGTTATCTGATACAATAGTTTCACATACTTGTCATAACTGTTCGCTTTTTGTTAAAGGTAATTCCTGCTCATAAATATACTTGCTGGTATTTGTTTCATGCACAACTTTCTTATATCACATCATGTGGACATGTTTATGTCATAATATATAATCCAGAAAATTTAACACAATGCAGCATACTGGCATGAATAATCAATAAATAAATCTGTCAACCTACCAACCCAATATAATCATGGTTAACCATTGTGCAACAGCCCATATTACGCAGATCAATGTTGACTGCAGCTAAACAAACAACTATTATTTGGATCGATCAACACTTTTTTCTTAAATACTCAATTAAATTAAGCTAAACAGAAACTACAAATATTAACTAAAAGATGAGAATAGAAGATTATAGACAAGCATGTTACTATAGGGTCATTCCATGTCAAATCAACCAAAGTGTGTGTCTCAGAATTTGCCTAAATTTTAACCAATGAATAAGTAGCTATACTTGAGCACTTCTGCAAAAAACCTAAGGATTTGCATGCACATTGTGTCTGCAATGCCCTATATAGTGAACAGGTGGTATGCACCCAAAAACGCTTCAGGTGCTTCTAACTTGAGAAGTTTACAAGCTACACATCTGACATTTGCTGAATATGTAGACATATTGGTACACATTATCTACGGAAAATTCAAGAATGGGTATACCAATTGCACGAAAATAGTCTGTATTTCATTGTTGTTTTATAGTACAATGTCCAAACTACTACCATCTATTGTCAGGGATACTGGCAATAACCTATTAGTCCAGTAGTCTTCTAGTTGCTATACTTTCTGAATATTTCATTAGTAAACTTTAACTTTTTCTATATTTTACCAATTTCAGCTCCCAAAATGAGAATGTGGGACAAGTCCTATGACCATCATTTTTTAATGTGCATAGTCCTTTATAAGTAAGCAACATATTAAAATCTCAGTACGGTACTCTGCCATGGGCTTCCGTGGGGGGTGCCCCCACGATCTGATTTTTTCGGACATATATTCGTGAGCTCAAAGTATATGTTAACTTTACGTCTTATATATATATATATATATACATATATATTATCTATATATATATATATATATATATATATTTAATTATATACAATTATAACATTACTGTCCACTGAAAGTACACACGTTGGCAAATGTATAGATGATATTGCTTAACTACTAATCACTACCCAGGTAATAATGACTTATAATGCTACTCAACGAGATTCAGTGCTAGAATCCATCTTAAAGCAGCAAACACCCACCAAAAGTGAGTATAAATCCTATATTTGTTATACTATATATTATATTATATCAGGGGAAGAGCAGCTTTCTGTTGGTGTTCATTTTGTCGACACAACTAACAAAGAACCTACAATCTGTGATGAGTACCTTGGGTTTACCTCACTAGCACAGATAGATGCAGAAACTATTGCAAACATGCCCAGTGTACAAAGTTCGGACTAGATATCACAAAGCTACTTGGCCAAGGATACGATGGATGCTCAACCGTGGCTGGTAAAGTTGGCGGAGTACTAGTTAAGATCAAGGAGAAGAAATCCAAAGCAGCTTTCATCCACTGCACAGCCCACAAACTTAACCTGGTGGAGAATGATCTCAATTCTGTTGCAGAGGTCCTTAATGCGATTGGTAGGGGAGGGCCGTGTTAGTTGAGCCACTGGGTTAGTTGAGCCACACGTTTCCCGGGAAACTACAGCAGCGACAGTTACATGGAACCACCCAGTGATTGAACATGTTATTAATTAAGAGTACATTTGGCTTTGTCACAAAGGCCAGAACATGTGAGCTAAAAGTATGTTTTCTTATGTTTTTCGAAACTTTTAGTAATTGTGATTAATGCCTGCTGGTGTGTAAACTATCAACTCACGTGACCAGACTTTATTGTTTGTGCACTTACAAATGGCCTAGCTATGCGCAGAGAAGAAGATTATTTACATAATTTCATGCATTAACGAGAAGTTAATTAAATAAGCTTCATTGTCGAAACGGGGTTAGTTGAGCCACCCAAGGCCCAAGGGAGGGTTAGTTGAGCAGTAGTTAAAGAACGAAGACAAGAGTGTTCTTTACCCCAAAATACATCAAGGAATTTATTTTTCTGACCAAATTGGGACATCGGATAGCAACAAGGCAACATATTAACAGTTAGTTACATGTATTGGCTGCGATTGGCCTATAAGTCTATTTTAATTAAGTATGTTGACTTATTAATTAAGTGCATAGACTTGTCAGAGACGTGTTATTCCCACTGGGTAGATGTGTTGACTGAGTTGTTATAATTGTTTTGTACAAGGCCTTTATAAATGATACAAATAAAGCATTTAGGCAACTTACACTACACTGTGGCTCAACACACCCCACACCAAGTCTTAGTTGGGCCAGCTTACAAACCCTATTTGAATCAGCTGTATATAATTATCTATGCATGCTAGATATATTATCTTGGTATAAAATGATCTACTAATAATCATAGTTTATGCGAGTAAAACCAATTTTGACCTATGAATATGATTGCGCCTTAGACATCAAAAAGAATGAAAAATGGCTCAACTAACACTGCCATCCCCTACAGTCAAGATCATTATCACGTTTTTTCAAGACAGCCCCAACAGACGCAGCCTGGTACCAAATGTCCTCATGCTATGTGAAACACGATGGATGGCCAAGTACCAAAGCATCAGAATCTTCACCAACCACTTCGAAATTATCCACAAACAACTACTGCTACAGCTTCTGGCAAGACCTGTCCAGACGCACACCAGTTGCAATGCGCATCTGGAACGTCTACATTCTTGTTGTGCCTCGTTATCATGGCAAAACATTCAGCAATGTTGGAGCCAGTGACACAAGCTTTGCAAGCTGTTCAATTTGATGTCCTCAAGGTTCACAACCACATCCAGCAGCTGTTGGTCATATTTGAAACACACAGAAGAGAAGCTGAAGTATGCTTTAAGAAGGATATAATGATGCAAGCTGACAAAATTGCAAAGGCGGTTGGAATCGAGTTACATATGCCTTGTCAGTGTGGATGTCTAACTCAACAGCCAAACTAACAGAGCAAGATGGTGCAGGAGTATTATCGTGTCGCAATCTTCATCCCATACCTGGACACCATAATCAAGTCACTAAGAACTCGGTTTATTCCCGATAACAAGAATTACTTTGCTCTGTTTTGTCTCCATCGTGCACTGATGTCTCAGGTGGATCGCAACAGTTTCCGAGATCGCATGGTCCAGGCAAGAGTTTAGTACATACAATTATACTGCACTATGTTTTGATTATCAAAACATAGTGCAGTATAATTGTATGTTTGATATAATACTACTGTAGTTTATTTAAATTATATTGACATGAATTTTACATATATAAATCTATTGACAGATAGTCATTTAATGAAATTGTATTGTCCTGATTTTCAATTTGTTTTTTAACGTTTATTTAAAAATTCAATTGCTTTCTTTATCCTAATACGATGGCACCGTTGATTTGTTTGGCTCTAAATGGTTTCAATGTATGTCTTGGGAAAACATGATTTTTATTTCTTCATGAAAATGTGATGAGTTCTTCTATTTTTAGGTCAACGATATATATACAGCATTGACAACTTCGCTGAAGAATCACTGGGCTGGTTTGAGCTGTGGACACGAGGCACACACCTGAACACTGCAACCAATGCAACAATGATGGAACTGTTGAACTACTGTCATTTGTTCCTGGCTGTTCGTAAAGCCGCACTTATTGCGTTGATGCTTCAGCGTCTACTTGTCAAGTTGAATGGTCATTCAGCACCTTGAGGCCAGTTAAGACCTGGCATCATTCAATGATGTCTACTGAATGCTTGTCTGGCTTGTGCATGCTTAGTGTGCATCAACAGAAGGTAATGGACAGAAAGGATGCCACCATCAAGGATGTGATTGACCGCTTTGGATCTGAAAGGCGTCGCCTGCAGCTTTTATTCTGCCAGTAACTGGAAAAGTACATTTCATCATTGTACGTACAATGTTTGAATACATGGTGTATGCCTTACTATGCCTATGCTTTATTATATACCCAAATTTCTTGCCCCTCCCTGTACTCTGCCACATTTATTCTGGATATTTTTAAAGGACGATGCGCAGTTAAAAAATGGCGATCATACCACTTGTCCCACATTCTCTCAGCTGTATAAATGAGTACCTGGCTATAGAAAGAGGTGGATATCTGAACGAATAGTCTTCACGCAGTAATTGCACTGTAGCATGGCTGAATGCTTCCCAGAGAAATTGAGATGGCGTTGGAATGAACAGGTCTGCCTGGGGGTGAAGTGTAAAGCTTTGAACAGTCCCAACATACCTTTACCTTTTATTCTCATTTTATGTGTTGAAATTCGTAAAATATAGAAAAAGTAAAAGTTTAAGGCTGAGTTATTCTGAGGGTGTAGTAACAAGAAACCTACTGAACTAACAGGTTATTGTCAGTATCCCTCACAATACATGGTAGCAATTTGGGCATTGTACTGTAACACCACAATTAAATGCAAACTGCTGAAACTCTTCTTGGAATTTTTTTTTAATGTACTTTTCCATTTTCGTCCACCCGGTATACCCATTGTCCTTTGCCCTATTATTCTTGAATTTTACATAGATAATTTGCTTCAACTTAGAAGCACCTGAAAACAGATAAAAATAAATGGTGCGTTTTAGGATGCTTGTAACCAACTGTTCACATTATAGGGCATTGCAGACACAATTTGCATATTAAGTGCTTAGTTCTTTTGCAGATGTGCTCAGGTATAGCTACTTATTCATTGGTTAAAATTTAAAAAATTGGTGACATAAACTTTTGAGATTTCCTAAATATTGGTTGATTTGACACGGAATGACCCAATAGTCATAACTAAGAAGAAGAATGAACCTTGTCAAAGACATGTTGACAGTTGCTAAGAAGTGGTCCAGTCAGCAGATGCTTGATGACACTCAGGTCCAGTATCTTGTCGCCAATGGCAACACCAATGCGGTGTCTGAGCTGTAACGAAAAACAAAGATAAACATCAGAACAATTCAACAAACAGTCAACTGGTGCAAGATGTATCAAATACCTCAGTATACATAACACACAGGAAAACCCCAAAAATAAACCTAATGTAGAGGGCCAACAACTCTCCCACTTTAAATGATGTTACAGAAACAAGAAGTGTAATTCAAATGCCAGCTTGCGCCGGAAATGGCTACAGGAAGGTGATGACCCAGACACCAGTGGATGATGACATCAGATATGTGGACAGTATGACATTTCTGGATCAAAGCCAAATGGAAGTTCAGAGGCTGACAACGTCTTTAACCAAACCAAAGGTTAATGTAAATATAGGATGTTGGAATGTGAGAACATTGTACTCAATAGGGAAATCAGCCCAGCTTGCAAGAGAATAGATAAACATAAAATATATGTCATGGGCATTAGTGAATGCAGATAGATGGGGTAAGGAAAAGTCAAGTTGAACACCAGAGAGAGTGTAATTTCTTCAGGGAGAGAAGACACAGACATGGAGTGGTGGCAATAATGATAACAAAGAAAGTAGAACAAGCATCGATGGAATGGAAACCTATCAGCGATAGAATTATTTATGCTAGATTCTTCTCCAAATATGGGAAGTTATCGAACATACAAGTCTATGCACCAATGAATGAAGCCAACGACGAAGATAAAGACAATTTCTATGAACAACCACAGACAGTAGTGGACAGTGTTCATAAGCATGACATACTTTTAGTAATCTGCGACTCAATAACCTTGTGGTGACAGGTACCATTTTCCCACATAAACTGATACATAAGCAGACATGGACTTCTCCAGGAGGAAGAACAAAGAATCAAATAGACCATGTGTTAGTAAGCAAGCAACACTGGACATTAGGGCTATGAGAGGAGCAAACATTGCAAGTGACCACCAATTAGTGCGCTCAAAAATCATGCTGAAACTAAAGACAAAAACAAAAGAACAAAGTGATCAGAAAGAGATTTCATATAATTACAACAACCATCCATTAAAACACAATTCTCACTGGAGTTGCACAACAAATATGATATATTACAAGACTTTGATGAAACAGACGAAGAAGTTGTTGAAAAAAATGGCAGGACTTTGAGGCTGCATACAAAGAAACAGCTCAAGAAGTTTTGGGGTACAAAAAGAAAGGGCAAAAACCATGGATCAGCAAGGAGTCATGGGAGCTAGTAGATGAGAAAACGGCTGAAGAACAACATCGAGCAGACAAAGTCAGACAGAATTAAGAAGAATTACATGGATAAATATAGGTGTTAAGACAAAGAAGTGAAGAAGAGCATGAGACAAGACAAGAGGAAGTGGGTTGACCACCTTGCCATGGAAGCAGAGGAAGCAGTACTTAATGGAAGAATTAAAGAAGTGTACGATATTACAAAAACCCTCAGTAATGACAATTGTAAGACAACAAATGCAGTGAAAGACAAATGTGGAAATTTATTAACGGAAGGATTGGTCAGAAGGAAGCAATGGAAAGAACACTTTGAGGAAATCCTTAATAGACCTATCCCTGATGATCCTGTAACAGATGTGGAGATAGATCCGATCATAAATTAAATCAGCACTGACTCAATAACAAAAGCAGAAATTAGAACAGTGCTAAGGAATGAAAAACAGGAAAACAGGGGGCAAGGAATTACAGCAGAATTATTAAAAGCAGACATGAATATAACAGAGAAATGGCTTGTAAACTTATTCAGAACATTTTGGGAACAAGAGAAAGTGCCAAAAACATGGAAGCAGGGGCTGATCATTAAAACACTGAAGGTAACCTTACAGAGTGCGGGAATTGGAGAGGAATTACTTTGCCATCTGTTCCTAGTAAAATATTCGGTAGAGTGCTCATTGACAGAATAAGAGATGGAGTTAACAGCAAGTTGAGAGATGAACTAGCAGGTTTCAGAAGTGGGAGAGGCACAGTTGAACAAATATTTATTTTGCGAAACATCATAGAACAGGTACTGCAGTAGTGGAAAGGCAGGCAAATATATATATCATGCACCGAGAGAGTCTATGTAAAATCATGCAAGATAATCCACATGGTTCAGATGTTATATGAAGATAGTGAATGTGCAGTGTTAGACGATGGTGAGGAATCTGAGTGGTTCAAGGTTAAAACCGAAGTTAAACAAGGAGATGTAATGTCTGGATTTATCTTCTTGATGGTAGTGGACTGGATAATGAGAAACACAACAGCAGGAAATAAAACAGGGATAAGATGGAACTTCACATCAAAACTAGAGGACCTGGACTTTGTCAATGACATAGCAACCATGTCATCATGCTACACACACATGCAAACAAAGACAAGACAAATGAATCAATTGGCAGCAAGGACAGGACTAAGAATAAACAAAAAGGAAACTGAAGTATTGAGGATAAACAGCAAATGCAAAAACAGAATACTAATTGATGATCAAGAACTAAAGGAAGTGGACAAATATAACTACCTGAGTGCTAACGTTTGTAAGCAAGGAGGAGGCGGTGATAACATCATTAACAAAATTCATAAAGCTAGGGTATCTTTCATGAAGCTAAAGCAAATATGTAGTTCAAATATATACACATTGAGATATAAATTGAGGCTTTTAACACACTTGTTAAACCAGTGTTGTTATATGGAAGTGAAACATGGAAAATAAACGAAGGCACCAACAGGAAGTTAGATCAATTTTTTTTCAAGTGCTTAAGACAAATCCTACATATTAGATGGCTACACATTGTATCAAATCAAGATATTCTTGCAAAACAAAATTGAAGACAATTCGCACTGAGGTCAAGTTAAGAAGATGGAATAGGGTAGAGCATATCCTACAAATGGACAAGAACAGCAAATGTGGGACGGCATTGACCTGGATGCCTGAACTCTGAAGGTAGAAGAAAGGTCGGTTGACCAAAGACAACTTGGCAATCAACTGTTGAAAATGAAAGACACGTTCTGTAGTGGAACTGCTGGAATGAGGCCAGATGCACAGCAGCTGACAGAGCAAGCTGGAGGAGATGTACTTCAGCCTTATGGGCCACTAGGTCCAAAGAGGATAGGTGAGATGACATAACACTCTATAGGACCATTTCTTACTAATCAAATATGTGCAAGCTAGTGTTCTAGACAGAGAAAACATCCCCACTAAGTCTTGAAATATACTGAAATTTAGTAAAAAGAAATGCTTACAATTCAACATGGCAGAAAACTGTCACTGGCACGTTGACAGCTGACCATGTAACAGTGTTTGTACCAGGCATGGGTTCTATTACAGACAATCTATTACTATTACTTCTTACTGTTTCTATTACTATTACATTAATTGTAATCTATTACTATTACTATTACTTGGATATCTATTACTATTACTATTACTCGGTCATTATTACTATCACTGAACATCAATTAACAATTTTTTTAACGTGTATGTGAAACCTAGAATTGCCTATGAACTCTGTGTTAGTAGCATTAGCTAAACATACATTTGTACACCATTTGAAGATTTGAGGTGAGAACATTTGTCCAAATTTGAACAAAGGGTCTGTGTGGCAATATTACCAAAAAAACTTAGAAGTTCGGCTCAAATCAACGCTTACTTTGAATTTAATACAGGTTGCAGCTCCTGCTCTAAGATAACATGTTGTTTGAATAATGACGCAGCCATTGTCTATACATTTTCAACAATTATTAGCAGTTGGAATAACATGCAAGCAAACCTGATATTTTGTAAGTTTGCAGCAAAAGATGTAATAGAAAGGTAATAGACTATTATCTATTACTTTAGGATCTATTACTATTTCTATTACTTTTGAAAAAAATCTCATCCATTACTATAAAGTAAATTTGTTTGCATTTGCAATGTTCAAGAGTACGGGCCAAGAATCATTAAGGCTGATATTTTAGCCGACATTAACATTTAGAAAATTAACTTGCAATTACACAAAATCAGGGTTGAAAAAATAATGATTAAAAAAAAATAAAAAATTTGATTTTTTAATTTAAATCGGATTTGTTTGATTTATTTGATTTTTTTTTTAAATCTGGTATACACAATGTCATAAAATATTTGACTATCAGGCTATCTGGTGTCAGTACAGCTACACAAGTGTGCGCACTTTGTGCTTTTGTATTAAAAAACGCATAAAACTTTGTTGATCTCGATGCTTGTAAACAATTATTTGTGTTAAATTCATATAAATCAGCGATTAAAAAAAACGGAAGTAAAAAAATCATAAAACAATGATTTTTTGGAGCGATTTAAATCATGATTTAAATCAATGATTTAAATCAAACAACCCTGCACAAAATAATTACAGCTCCAGAGTTTAATCAATTTAGAATACTTCCCAGAGAAGTTGAGGTAGGGTGAAATGAACAAGTCTGCCGGGGGGGGGGGTGACGTGTAAAGTGCCTTAAGCAGTCTCAAGGGCTGGATACTGTGCTAAATATACGAACATACCTTTTAGATATGATTGTATAATAGAGTGTACTGCATTGATGTTCAATTCCCTCTTTCCATATTGTTTATTTATGGTAGTTGGGAAATATAACAATTTTGGAATGACACAAACTTCTTTATGTTTAACAATCTTTATTTATAATATTGCAAATAAAATTCACAAACATATTTTATATATTTTTATATGAACTCATACGTACGTTTTCTTGCGTGGAGAACACCCCGTATGGAAGGTTCTGTATGGGAAAGTGGCTGTCAGGGCTAACTTCGATGAAAGACATGATCTTTGAAATTCAGTTTGAACACTGATGTCAATGCTGTCAACAACTCGAGACTTGATCAGCTGATCGGCCCTGAACTTGAAGTGTAAAAACTTCAAAATACACGACGTCGACAATATGTCACTGTGTGAAACTAAAAATTAATAATGATTAAGTCAATGTTTTAACCGCACGTGAACACTACTAACCAGTGAATCACTTAATAGCGTGCAGATAGTTCAATTATGACATGCCACGGCCCAGACTTCCGACTAACATTCTATGCTTTGATAAACTAGGTCACAGCCACTGACCTATATATAATATATAGATCAGTGGTCACAGCTCGTTGGCCAAAAAGAAAAGTTGGAAAACAAGACGTTAGCATCGCCGCCTTCTGTGAAATTAAGAAACCAGTCGATGCGTGCTGCCACCTGGCGATCACTATTACACTTATTTTTGGACTTGTTTCCGCGCCACCGAGTTGTCGGGTCACGTGACAGCGTAGGCGATTTGTTTAGCCACGCTCTTGGAAACGGATATCGCGGCCGACGCGAGGGGCGTACTTCTTTATCGTTCGCCAACTTTATAAGTTATGGAACGAGAAAAAAATAACCAGTTATAGCGAGCAACTCTGGATCGTCATGTCTCGCGAACGACAGGGTGTCTATGCCAGACCGCCATCGGAACAGGTAGGATCTGGTGAACTTACAGACCGCTTTTCTCGGTTGGTCTGACCGAGACATGTTCGCCGCGTAGACGGTAGAGTACTAGCCTAGAGTAATTACTTGAGTACCGTTCCGGGTTGTATTGCGTTGGCCGTTGTTGGCGCGTCTCTTAGCCGGCTATGTATTAGCCTTAGGGGCTCGTCAAAAGTTGCTTTAAAATTTATGTAAGTAATTTAAACAATTTGGTCAATTTCCTGTCAACTATATTGGCAGCAGGCAGTTTTCATGGCTCGATCAGAAAGTAAATAAGTTTGAAGTTAAAGGTTACTGGTGTTGCTAAACTGCTCCGAAAGAGCCAAATTCGAAGATTATTCTGTGGTATCACTTGCTGCACTGGAGGTTCGAAATCGTTACATTATGTTTTTTATTCTGGAAAATTCACATCGTCAGCACTTGCACACAAGTGAAACTATACTGAAGCATTGCATAGAAATCACTGACTGAATGTAAACCCACATCATCATTGATGTCACAAAACCACGTCATCGCTCACCTCATTAACTTCAAATTTTACGCACGCTTTGCAAGTTACATGCATTAAACATCTAATGTTACCTATAAATAAATTTTTCATAATATTTTTGGCATGTACATACAATATTAAACTTTGTGTACATAGATAAAAAGCATTTTAGCTAGTGCCTTGTTGTTACTCCCTTTAACTTTTGTAGAAAATGTTGACATATATAGAATAAATTAGACATGTGTACCAAGATTCAATAAGCCATGAAACACTTCTGATTGAATGGTTTCACATATCAGTTCGTCAGTAATTGGCTCTATGATAGTAAGCTCTAGATGTGCTAATTGTACGTAGTTGTGCAGGACCAGGCAGTTACAGTTATTGTCATGTGATAGCTAAGCTGTGCTGGAACAAGACTGTAGTTCCATTTTCTCAGTATAATCATTAGTATGTACTCATTACTTTGTATCGTTTCCAGTAACAATTACAGTTTTGGGTTTAATCATTTGTAAATATTGTTAAATTGGATAATATGTTTCTAAGATATGTAAGGGCTAACTGGATATTGTTCAGGGGTGAGATTTAGCGGTCGTCCGGTCGCCAATGGCGCCCAAAAATGGCTTCGGGTGACTTAAATTTTTTACTACAGTAGCCCGCATGGCGACTCAAAATATTTACGGAGCTGCAATATTTTAGACCCAGCAAAAATAAAAGGAATGTTAATAAACATCTCAGAAGTGTTGTCCTGGCTATATGTTAACCATACATCGTGTGTTTGTGACATGTTTGACACTGCAAGAAATGTTGCCAAACCATAGCCGAAGCGATATCAATAGGGAAAATTCATTGTATTTTTAATCAACCACATAGACGCTTAACATGTAACTAAACGGTCATTCTACATTGAAATAATACTTGGTCATATTAATACTCTTGGTGCCATGTGGCGCCACTGTTATATATATATACCTGTACTAGCAAAAATGCCCATTCCCACGACGGGATTACGTGGTAGTTTATATGTGACAGTCATGATAGCAATGTTTACCAAATGCCTCAGGCCAATATGCCATCAATACGCTCGAAACAACCGCGTCACACACGTGATGTAACACTCAAAATGTAGAAGGTCGCATCAATTTAGACCTATGGGCATGGGGCATGGCCACGGATAGTTGTGTTAGTTGTAGAATAGCAGAATATCTGCTTTCTACTGTCTTTTTATTGTGTATTGTGTCTGTGACCTCGGGCCAATACGTGGGTGCATGCTTTCTACCATAATTAATATAAACCGCCCATAAGGCACTACATACTCTCAAACAGGTTTACGTACCATTTACGTATTCGTTGGAAGTTGGAAGCGCTTCTGAATTAATCGGGAACCTTGTTAAAGTTTCTCTAGGCTAGGGTAAAATTAGGTCCTGTAAAAAATCAGCAAAACTGTTCAGTTCACAGGATCTGATGTCCTGTGATGCTTGGAAACTTTTGGTAAGACTATTGTTGTACCATGTTATGAAAGAAAAACAACCTGTGTATAATTGTGTACTGTATTTTATTCAGTATTAAGTATCACATTCTATTGATCCTGCCTTGAAAATAAATGTTTCAAAACTGTTTGTTTTTGATGTTTTTCATTTGTCGTTGATGTCGTTTATACATTCTATCTTCAAAGTATTTACTTTCTATCACCAAAATATTGATTAGCAAGTGGGCTACCTCAGAAGCTGTCGGGCTACTTTACTTTGCAAGGTTGGTAGCCTGATTGGCTACCTTCTATGACTTGCTAAATCTCACCCTGGCCCTTTGTAAAATGACACATTCTTCTGTGCATCTGCCAAGATTTCAGTTGATAATTGTGAACATCTAACACAAGCTTAACAGTGCAGATAATTGTGTATACATCTAACACAAGCTTAACAATGTGGATAATTGTGTATACATCTAACACAAGCTTAACAGTGTGGATAATTGTGTATACATCTAACACATGCTTAACAGTGTGGATAATTGTGTATACATCTAACACAAGCTTAACAGTGTGGATAATTGTGTATACATCCAACACAAGCTTAACAGTGTGGATAATTGTGTATACATCTAACACATGCTTAACAGTGTGGATAATTGTGAACATCTAACACAAGCTTAACAGTGCGGATAATTGTGTATACATCTAACACCAGCTTAACAGTGTGGATAATTGTGTATACATCTAACACATGCTTAACAGTGTGGATAATTGTGTATACTTTTTGTTAATGGACTTTGACCTCACATCTCCCATGTTATTGAATGTAACTATGTCTGTCATGTGTTTTCTTTTGAGTAAATTATCTACTGGAATTCTGTTCCAACATGTTCCGTCTGGATTGAATTAGTTTGTGTGTATGTCATTGTGTGTGTGGAAGGATGTGTGTAGGCTTGTGAACAGTGACCAAGTAAATTAGGGAGTGTGCTGGTGTCATGGTCACTGATTGGTCTTGTGTGAAGAAGTGAGAGGTATAGTGGCGAGTAGGTGTGTGAATGACTTAGTTAACAAACGAATGAAAGAGCCCTAAATATGGTCAGTTAGCACAATAATTATTGTGTATTTATAGTTTAAATCCTTTTGCTGCCATCTTTAAGATTGGGCATATTGGTCAATTTTTTTCAGTCCACTTTGCCCCAGTTCACTTGGCTAAATATAAATGAGTACATATATATATATATATATACAAGCTATATATATATATACAAGTTTTATATATATATATATATATATATATATATATACACAAGCTATATATATATACAAGATATAGATATATATGTACCTGGCTCTCTCTATATGTATGTATGTGTATATATATATATATATATATATATATATATATATATATATATATATATATATATATATATAGTGATGTATATCTAGGTGAATGGATATATTATATATTTCACAGGTAGTAATTGCAGCATGGTTGAATGACATGGTGTTGTGACCAGTCCAGAGAACTGAAGGCTACACTATATTATAATGTAATGAGCTGTATGTAAGAACCTACCTTTATGTTTTGAATGAAGAGAGAAATGTTTCTCTTTACAGTTGGTGGATGTTCATATTTATCTGGTGGCACCAGAGCTATGGCGGGACCATTCTCGGGCAGCCGTCAGCCAGGTCATCGAGGAAGCAATGTCTGCAGGGTTCATCAGGTGGGAACATATGTCATGCAGACATGATTTTAATTGGACATTTACAGGTTAACTAAAGTGGTTCTGCAGAATTGAGAATGCAGGACTTTGCAGAAATGAGTGTAAAATTAGTGCCTAATAACAGCTTCAAATGGTTTAGTAATTGTTGTATGGCTGCAAGGAAGTTCAAGTGGTATTGGATTTAGAACAATTAAAGCTACCTCAGCTGAAGTGTAGAGTACTTTGAGTAACCACAAGAAGCAGAATCTGTGTTGTAGAATAGTAATATATTGTCTCAGAGCTCTGTAAAATTAGTGCCTAACAACAGCTTCAAATAGTTTAGTAGTTGTTGCATGGCTGCAAGGAAGTTCAAGTGGTTTAGTAGTTGTTGCATGGCTGCAAGGAAGTTGAAGTGGTATTGGATTTAGAACAAATAAATCTACCTCGGCTGAAGTGTAGAGTGCTTTGAGTAGCCACAAGGAGCAGAATCTGTGTTGTAGAATAGCAATATCAGTCAGATTCAGTCATACTGTTGTTTCATTCTAGAAGGTTATAATATTTAAATTTAGCAAATGGTCCATGCACAGTAGTATATATCATAGTGCTCAGTAGTGTTGTTTTGATTATAATTTTGTGAGATCGATTATTTTTTATTATATAAAATATCATGCTGAATATCATTCCCGTTAACGAGTTGTCTCAATTCTGTGGAAATGTAGAGTGTGGCAAACTGAAAAGGTGGTACCGCATCATGGAACCTGAATAATTGAGGCAAATAATGGCATCGACAAAGTCGGGTGCCAAAGATGCTGATGAACTATTTGATTATCCGACGTAGTATCGACGGAAAATTCCGTGATTGTCCTTATATGCCTAAAATGATTTCAATTAACTTACTTAAATCAGTGAGTGACAATTGCATTATGAAATTTCTGCGGTCGCTGTTTTGTTTTGTGATGTTTTAGACTGTTCGTATTAGTTCAAGTTTCTGTGTCAGTATTTCGGCAAACTGTCGGCCAGTACTACTGAATCAGGTTATTAAAGTTGTCTTTGCTGAAAGATAAGACCATTTTTTATCCCTAACAAAAATTAAAACTGGGATATTAATCTAAACAACCGAACAGCAAAGCTCATCAGTTTAGAAAATGAAAGTGTTCCATTTTTCGTGACTTCACTCATACCCACACACAAACAAGGCACTCATTGTGCTTAAACCACAGAAAATATAAAAAAAAAACACTTGAAACAAAACTGAGAATCATGTCACGTACTGTCCAAATCTTTCTTGCTAAGAAAATAGGCCAGACCACTTGGGCCTAATATACTTGTTAGTAAGTTAATGTACTTGTTAGTAAGTTGTACATGATAAGTTTCGAGGTACCCTGTACTTGCATTTGCATGTGATAAGTTGTGACGTACAGACTGTACTTGTACTTGCCAGGTAAGTACATTTACATGTAATTGTCAAGTAGCTTGACCACAACCCTGCAGAAGGATTAGGGGGCTTATTAAGTCCACTGCTGAAAGTGGGATAGAGTGCTTGG
Source organism: Lamellibrachia satsuma (assembly GCA_033239005.1). Classification (NCBI taxonomy): domain Eukaryota; kingdom Metazoa; phylum Annelida; class Polychaeta; order Sabellida; family Siboglinidae; genus Lamellibrachia; species Lamellibrachia satsuma. Next base: position 5,116,063 of record BSQZ01000015.1, on the reverse strand, counting down.
AGATCATGTTACTAAACATTAGTGTGTATATTGGCACATGCTATTGCAAGATAAATAGTCATAATGGAATATGTAGGTTCTTGTTGGAAAATGGACATTATGAGAATAGTTACGTTGTAATGAGATATTAAACTAAATGCTTATGCAGCATTAGTATCATATTTCTGACAGGTACATGTGATATAAAGCGGCATGGGGCATGTGATAGAGGAATGTTGCAAGTTGCAAGAATAATTTTGTGGAGATGGATGTAATTATAAAACATGTCAGTATTACCATAAGTTTCCGTGTATAATACGCCCCTGGCTAAATTCTGATAGAATTTCTATATTACCATGTATAATACGCACCCCATTGGCATTGACCCCTGATTTCCCTGCTTCTGATACCAAGCTCAATTCTGATATGTTGCACGCACACTTTCTACAGCGAAGCATACATCCGGTACAATCATCTTTATTTACATTCACAGCTTCGAATCACATTGGCTGACTATTCAGGTCGCTCACATGATTCAAGAACATCAATCAAGATGCCTTGGCGCTCAGGGAGCAACACGTATTTGAGTCTATTAACCCGACACCGTCCACACATTTCTGCATTATTTCCGGTCAGCGACGCTCTCGGTCGCGTACGCTTCCCACTCATTGATGTCATAGTACTAGTGTTCCATTAGCGTTATCCATATCCGGTCGGAGATTTTGTTTAGCCCTATCACCATGTATAATACGCACCCGGACTTTTAAGTAAAAACGAAGGGAAAAAATGCATATTATACACGGAAACGTACGGTAGTATAGTAGACATGTACTTTGAGATATTCAACTCAGGTTCACAGCACCAGCACACAGCATACAATTTATTCATGCTATTCTTCAAGTGTGAAAGATGGCAGAATTTGAGACTGAATAAAGTTCGAACTGATTAGGAGACAATATGCAGGATTATATGCCTACAGAGAGTATTTAGATCATATAAGACATGTAGATTGTTGAAATTATTATATTAGAAGCCAATAGAAGGTACATGTTTGTGGATTTGCATACTGCGATTGAAGGGAATATGAATAATATCACAAATGTTTTGGATTGTGATAAGAATGATGCATTCTCATTGAAGCAGAAATGCAGTAATGGATAAACTCAGAACAGAATCCCAGGTTGCATAGCAACAGCATGCCTCTGTTGCTATTTACAACTGAATGAATTTTTTTTCTAAAAAAGTCCTTATTTTCACTCATTCAGCAACACAAGTCTGCACATGCTGTTGAGTCTGTACTGTACAAATTGCCTAGCAGCCAGGGACTGGAACATTTGTAGAATTAATAAAAAATGTTCCATTTAGACGGTGGTGAATAATGAGTTCAGTTGATGGAAGTTTTTAATGATTTAATTCAAATGTGAAGCACTAGATGCATAACACTGTTCGCTTCAGTGACGATTTTTATTCAGGACCCTCATTGGCAGGATGAATAGTCACTGAATCCAATGTATTGTGGTTTGAAGATGTTATTTAATTTGTTTGACTTTCAATAACTAGCACATTTGTTGAATTAATCGAAAATATTCAGCTATGATGATGTGAATACTACAAGGAGATTAATACATTTCTAAGAATATAAATTATTTGACCTTTTGGTTTGAAATAGTTTGGACTATTCTTGGACATAACAGTTTCGTTACAAACATATTGACATGTTTTATCATTTTCAATATGGACTCCAAAGCGGATTCTCATACATACCCCGAGTCACACAAACATATAATGGGAGTTCCTACAAAGTGTATGGGATATACGCAAGGCTTGTCCAGCGAGCCAGCATTGTACTATTTAATGTAGTGCCTTACAAGAAAATATTATAACATTAAGGTGTCTCTATGTATGCACACATCCTTTCAGCTCATCTTAACATAATATACATGCATGACTGACATTGGTATCAATACCAGGATGCGTAAAGATAAAAAAAAATTGGTGTCATAATTATTCTCAACAATATTTTCATTATTATGTTGAAATCACATTGTCACTGTATTTTGACCACCAATACCATTTCATTGCAATAATGTTACCACCTCAATACTTTCATCATCTGTGCAACATCGCTCACATTTTTGTTGCTATCGGCAACAGCTGGTCACCAGTTTTTATTGTTGTAGAGTGGTGCCAGAGCTGTCCCTGTACGCAGCCCGGGAAGAGCTAGAGGTGCAGCTAGGGGATGACTTCCCCCGGGAGTACGTGTTTCTCCGGAGTGTGGGCAGACATCTAGCCAGGGTAGGTGTAAGAATCAAAATTATGCAGGCGAGGTGTGTGTTGTCACATTCGTGCTGTCAGCAGTGAGGAGTTTTTTCTTGTCATTGTGTCATCAAATTCTTTTAAAAAAATGATGCACATCTTTTTAGTGCAATGTTTTCTTGCCTGCTCCAAACATTTTGTGAAGTTGAAATTACTACTCAAAACATGTTATATTATGCCTGTTATATTTACGAAATAGATACTTGTTTGGAACCATCTTAATTTTAAAAAGCTGATGTCTATGCTGATGTCACCCATGAGTGATTACCTGTAGTTGCCAACTTGTCATTAGTCATTTATCTGTGTGACACTGCATGATTAACAACAACCTGAATAACAAAATAAGTTTGCCTATGGCATAAGGCTTAAATGTAATTTGTCATTCTTAAACCTTATAATTTCCAGTCGTGGCAGATGTGATTGTTATTTTGTCCAAGCGGCAGCGGTGTATAGTTAGCACTGTGTATCACAGCTCAACAGTCAGAATGCCATTAGACATGTCTAGGGTTCTCATATTGAGTCTGCTCATTTGTTTCTATTATTCAGCCATGTTAACAAAGTGTGCCAGAAATGATTTGCTGTGTACTTATTGTGTGAATTCAGACCACTTATCGGTTCAAATAGATAACAGCTTAGCTTCTTATGTCATTTGATACCCAACAGTTTCAGTGGGTCTTGGTTGTAGGCTACAGAATATATATATATATATATATATATATATATATATATATATATATATATATATATATATATATATATATATATATATATATATATATATATACTGGTATTATTTATTTTCCATTAAAGTAATTTTTGAAAATATATTGGTGCTACTCTGCCCTGTGTTAGGCATCTATGAAACAGTTCAAAGTGCCCTTGCTGTCTGATATTTTTGTAATGTGCAATGTTATCAACAATATTTCTTTCAATGGATTTGTCTCTGTTTCCTTGAAACAAATGATGTGCAATATTAACTGTTTTATGAAAAACTAGAGTTTCTGTTTTCAAAGATGTGCCTATTGGTAGCAAGTCTATGCCAGGGTAGTGTAAATACTGCTGGATACGTGCAGTCAGGTGCACTAAATATATGTCTTTGTCATGGCCTGCCTGGTTAACATATAGTGTACAGAGTGACTGCAGTGTTAGATTGCCATTTCCTATGCAAATGGTTCCTTTGAAATGCTGTTGGTAAGCCATTCACATGGGCATTGTGCTGTGCCTGATTGCTAATGCATCACTGGTTTGGTCTGTCCTTAAACCAATGAGTTCTCAATTGGTGGCTCCACTCAACTGAAGTCTAGTTACTTGGTAGTCGACATACATTTGTTAACAGCAATATAATGAGCAGAGCTAAATCATTAAGATTAACATAGTGATGTGAAACCATTAACATATTGGAAATTTTTCAATATGTTTTACGCTGTTTCCCAAATTTTCCACACCTTGTCATGCAGCAAATAAGGACACCCTTCTTAAAAAGCCAAAGGGTGGCCTTATAAGAGAAGGACCACTGCATACGTGTATATGAAAGATAGTTTTATAAAAGTAGAGACTTATACATCCAATTGCTTTACCTTGACTTAATCTGCCTTAATGTAACTTTTACTTTTTTTCATTCTGTCCACCAGGCTGCCGACATAAGCAGGCTTCACTGTTCATTGTGTGTCTGGTGCACATACTACATATCATATTTTCTTGTTTTCCAATTATTCATTGTGATAACCACTGCTTGGCAAATGTTGTGGGTGATTCACCGAGTGGTCTGTCAACTGTGTAATTACATTGACTACATAGATAGTTTCAGTTGCAAGCCAGCAACTGCCATGTAAACATTATGTTTATGTAGTTCTATTGACACACAGAATGAATGTTTGATTGCAATGGTGTTGGGTTTACATCTCGTGGAGGCCAGTTTTCTGCCACTGGACTACCTAATTCACTTCCTCCAGTTAACATCACACAAGTAAATAGTTAGAACATAGTTTTACAGATAACAGATGTAAACAGTGAAATGCTTGCAGCATATTTTATCTGACAAATCTTTTGTTTTGAGGAACATGGTCATGCTTGTACCTACTTATTTACTTATGTCATCCACTTAATGTGGTGACATGATGATTTCATTCCAGTGACTTTGGTTCTTCATTGCAGTTAGTACATTTGTCCCACTGAGGTTCGTGTCTTTCTCGAGGATGCTTTGCAGAGTTGTTGTTGGTTGACCTCTTCTCCGAGGGCCATCAGGCTTCCTGAGCAGGACTTGGGAGGGAGCCATACAGTTCTTGGTTGGTCATGTGATGTCGCATTGACCCGTTTTGAGTTTTCTGCAGCACATCCAGTGCATTTTCTACAGATTGTGTCAGCAACCATGAGTCACATCCATATATCAGGATCGGTTCAACCGTCGTCCTAAAAATCTTCAGTTTGGTGAGTCTGCAAATGGGTGCTTTCCAAACTTTGTCAGAGGCATGAGTTGCCAACCATGCCTGGGCTTTTCTACACTGGATGTCATGTTGTGAGTGTGTGTAGGATCCAAGATATTTAAAATCCTCTACTTTCTCAATTTGACTCTCATCTGAAGAATGTACACTATTATTAGCAGATGGGTTGATGTGTATGTATTTTGTTTTGCTTGGATTGAGAAATAGCCCAGTAAATTTGGAAGCATTTTCCACTTTACGAAGTAGAAGTTCTGCTTCTTGTATCGTGTCAGTGAACAGAGGGATGTCATCAGCATAATCCAGGTCAGAGAGATGGGAGGCTGGTTAGGGTTAGTCCTTCTCTGTCATCAATCGCAGCACTTAGGGTGTAATCCAAGACTATGATGAATAGTATGGGGCGAGAGGGTCTCCTTGGAGAACTCCTGTGTTCATGTTGAAATTTGTAGTTTCCCCTTCTTCTTAGTTTTCAGGAAGAGTCAGGTCTCCTTTCTTAGGTATTGGTATGATACCTGAGAGCCCCAATTCCAGTGGTCTATTCCCTAAGTATGTTCCATTGCAGAACTTCAGTAAATCTTTCTTTAACTTGGGTAGTCACCACACTTCAATGGGAATGCCATCTAGTCCTGGGGCTTTGCCAACTTTCATTTGGATGTTCCTGTATTATCTGAAGAGAGCAGTTTGAAGTAACTTTTCCAAGCATTCAAACGGTCTTCCCCTTGTTTGAAGATGGTTTTTGATATATTTCCCGAAAGTTGTTTTATTAACTTCCAGACATTATGGCGAGATTATAAATGCTCCGAGAATGTCATGATAACACTTCTCCTGCATTTCATCATACATGTTCCGCAGTGTCTGTGGATACTGTCTTGGGTTGTGCACTAATTACAACCTTACGTTCTGCATTTACTACATTTGTATAGTGAACACTTGAAAGCTACTTGAGGTGGTAGGATGGCCGAGCCTGCTTTGTTGCAGAAAGAACACTGTTGTTGTATAGTACATATAGGGAATAGTTAGCTATTTGGTATGATAACATTTTGGAGGTTTATAGGTGTTTTTTTTTTGCAGAAGGATAGCTTTTTGTTGAGAAACGCAGCAGATTTTTAGCATTTTATTGCATGATGAATTCTAGTAATAGAAAATACATGTTGTATGATTAATGCTGAAGATGAATAGACACATTTCAACCAATTGTAGAGTGTGTAGTTGTGCATACTGAATTTAATAACCATATGCCAGGTCCAAATATATATATATATATATATATATATATATATATATATATATATATATATATATATATATATATATATATATATTTAACAAGATTGCCATCCCAAACAACAAGTTCCAGATGGAAAGTGGACAAGGAAGCCATTGTCTTATCGAGAGTCCAACAATTTTCTCATCTATGTGTAGCCCGCCCTTATCAGATATCTGTCAATCCTATTTTTAAACATATTCGTACTACTAGCATTAACACAATCATTCGGCTGTTTGTTCCAATCATTCATCACCCTCTGTGAGAAAGAGTAGTTTCTCATGTCCAACCTACACTGCTCCTTAACTAAGGGGTTGGGCCACCACCTGCACACAGGTGGGGGCGTGGGGTTTATTCCCCCTCTTTTGTGTATCATTGTAAATACTCTAGCTAGCACTATATATACATATAATTATGTGTGCTTGTCTGCATATAGGTATCTTTTCCCTCTTTGTATGCCGTCACTTTTTATAAGAGCAGCAAGGGTTTTTGGTAAAGACTGTCTTCGGCAGTTGCTAGCTACAGTAGAAAATATCACTAATGTTAAATCTTATCTGGTTTTGTTTACTAATTGGTCATACACACCAACTTAATCAGTAATATAACAGGCTGTGCTCAGTTTGTGGCAGACTGTGTTACCACTGTTGTGTGCACAGCGGCAATCCTTGTTGGATATGAATAAAATTGGATTGCCCATTACCAACCTACCAAGTAGTTGGTGTATTTTACAAACAGAGAAAGGTCTGCATGAGCATGTCCCCATTTCATTGTAAACACAAATACACCGGGAGTCATCGGGGTATCGAGCTGCGAAAAACACACGAAAGAGTAGTTTCTCACGTCCAACCTACGTTGCTCCTTAACTAATGCTGCTTTGTGTCATCTGGTTCTACCGCCTTCTTTAAGTTTGAAGAACATATTCCTATCAACATCCTCATAACCGTTCACTATTTTAAACACTTCTATTTGGTCTCCTCTTAGTCTCCTGGTCTCTAGTGTTGTCAAACCACATTGTAATAAGCGGCTTTCGTAACTAAGGTCTCTCAATTCTGGAATAATTTTAGTTGCTCTTCGTTGTATTCTTTCTAGCATGTCTATGTCCTTTTTACAACTGGCCTCCATGCTTGAATACAATATTCCAAATGTGGTCTAACTATTGCCTTGTACAGGGGTACAATTAGCTGTTTCTCTTTATATGTGATAGTTCTCCTAATTAGTCCTAATTAGAATTTGATTTCCTTGTGAAGCAGCAATCCGACATTGCTCTGAAACTTTCATGTCAGCAGTAAATGTTACTCCTAAGTCCTTTTCTTGTGTGGTTCTACCTTTTACAGCATCCCCAATTTTATATTCTTCGTCCATGTTGTCATGTCCTATGTGTATGCATTTACTCTTCCCAGAATTGAATAACATTTGCCATTTTTTCTGACCATTTAACTAATTTATCTAGATCATCCTGTAAACTTTGTTTATCTGTAACATTAGTAACCTTTCTGAAAACTTTTGTGTCATCTGCAAATTTCAGTACTTTGCTAGATATGTCATCTTCCAAATCATTTATATATATATATTAAAAACAATATAGGGCCTAATACTGATCCCTGTGGTAACCCCACCCAGAACAGATTTCCAGTTTGAAATCTCACCATCTACTATTACTCTCTGTCTTCTGTGTGTAAGCAACTCTTCTGTCCAGTTGATTACATCATTACCATGGGCTTTCAGTTTAAGTAACAATCTTTGATGTGGCACTTTATCGAAAGCTTTCTGAAAATCTAAGTAGACAACACCCACTGGTGACCCATCATCTACCCACTTTGTAATTTCTTCACAAAAACATAAGAGATTGGTTAGACATGACCTTGCTTTTAGGAACCCATGTTGAGATGTATTTATTAATTTATGTTTTACAGGGAATTCCACCATGTGGTCTCTAATTAATGTTTCGAGTAATTTATATACAACTGATGTTAAACTCACTGGTCTGTAATTTTCTGGCTTGTTCCTCGATCCCTTCTTAAATAGCGGCATAATGTTTGCTTCTTTCCATTCTGAAGGAACTATTCCTAGTGACAAGTTAAACAATTTTGCAAGTGCTGTACTAATTAGCTCAACAATTTCCTTAAATAGTTTTGGTGGTATCCCATCAACTCCCGGTGATTTATTATCTTTCATCTTCTTAATTTTGTTTGCTATCATTTCAGGAGTTACAAATAACTGCCCTAAATATTCTGATTTACCGCCCTCAAATTTAGTAAATGGAACTGGAAGTGAGCTGATATCTTCTGTGATAAAACTGAGCTGAAATACTTATTCAGGACCTCTGCCATTTGAAACCCGTCTGAAATTATGTTTCTACTGTTGTTTTCCAGTGGTCTGTATATATATGTATATGTATATATACACATATACTAATCCTCAAATTCTCAGATAAGTCACTTGGAGTGAGTTAATTAAAATGTCATTGCAAGCAATGGACACAATTAACATGGCTAATTCCTACAAATACTACTGACCATAGTAAAATAAGAACACTCATGTCAACCTTTGGCATGCTTACAAGACAAACAACTGATTGCACTGATATGTGGGTTGTTAGTATGACATGTCCACATATGTGCCAACAGTGCACATATCAACATGCAGCCACTGAGCCAATAACATACACATACACTTTTATTTATGTGTTTGAACAGTCAGTTCACCTGGGATCCTATAGCTACAGCACACTTTGTGACACTTGTAGGTGGCAGTGCAAACAGAAACATTGGCTAAACTTAATTCTCATACAAGACCATAATCTAGGCTACTGGAATAAGATATCTAAATACAATTTGTTGCTATGGCTGAGCAGTTGGACAAAAATAAAGTGGACAGAAACAATAGATGGAAGAACTACTAAGGGACTTTGTAAATATAAAACAATTCAGTAATCCAAAAAATATGGATAAGATTGACCCCACCCATCAACCCCCTATACAAAAAAACGAAAATCTTACTAATCATCTGCATCTGGTAATAATGTATTCACTCGCTAGACATGCGTTGCCAATGCACTGGAAGGAAAGACAGCGATGTACCTTATTTAAAAATCTTAGACAGTCACAACGGTGTGGTGAATTGAATGCTGTTTATACATGTTATGACAACATTTTGACTGGGAAAATTCTCTAAAAAATAACTTTCCAATTTAAACAATTTTTTATAATCTAGTAATGCCTTACAAGGCCATAATCTACTTACAAAACCATAATCCACTATTACCTGTAATATCTAAAGTTGTTGAGAAAGTTATGCATGATCACATATATTAATTTTTACAGAACATTAACTTTTCAATGATAACCAATATGGCTTCAAATCTGGTCACTCAACTGGATATGCCGTCATGGAAGTTATTGACAGAACTACAACTGCACTGGATTCAAATGAAACACCTATTAACATATTTTTAGATCTATCAAAAGCATTTGACACCTTAAACCACAACATTTGACAACTTAGACCACAACATTTGACACCTTAGACCACAACATTTTATTAAACAAATTATACATGTATGGAATATGCGTTATTGCCCTAGAACGAACGGAAAGCTACTTGAAAAATAGAAAACGATATGTTACATATGATGATAGCATTTCTGAAACTCTGCCTATTACTACAGATGTGCCACAAGGCTCCGTAATAGGCCCACTTCTTTTTGTAATATACATAAATGATTCAGTCTTTAAATTCAGGTACTAAATATATTGAACAACATTTAACCACAGAATTAAATAAAGTAAATGAATGGCTGAAAATTAATAAACTGTCTTTAAATATAAAGAAATCCAAGTACATAATACACAAATTAAGAAATAAAAAATGTATTCCTTTCCTACTCAAGATAGATGAAGCTAGAATCGAAAGAGTCCAAAACTTTAATCTTTTAGCTGTGACATTACAAGAAAATCTAAGCTAGGATAGTCATATAAAAATATTTCTATCAAATGTACAAAATTATATGTATATTAAACAAATTAAAACACTTTCTGTCATTAAATATAAAAGTCACTTTATATAATTCATTAATGTTACCATGTATAAATGATGGCCTAATGATATGGGGTTTTAAATGTAACATAATTATCAAACTACAGAAAAAAGCAATTAGAATAATATGTTGAAGTTAAATTACAGGAATTAAAATTGTGCACATGAAATTACCAGTATATTTACAAAACCATGTTTTCTAAATAGAAATGTTCACAACATTAATACACAAATACATGAAAATATCCACACAAATAGGGCAAAACATGATTTTGCCAAACTATGCATTAGGTGTGATATTCCATTACTAATAAACAGTACTTCGAATCACATAAGAACAAAAAGTTTAACACATAGCCTACATGGATTTACTAAGTATGACAAAATGTGCTTTCTACTAAACTACAGAGAACAGTGCTCTATGCCAAATTGCTACATTAGTAGATGGATTTAATAATGAAATCATAAATGCTTTCATATTTCATTACATCTGTTAATTTACGTATAAACTGTCAGATGTAAACGTATATATTTGCCAGATTAAAAATAAGTAAATATATTTACCCTTTGAAGTTTTGTCATCATTTAATGATAAAATAACTTAATTATTTGTAAAACCTATTTTGAAAGCTCATGTACTTGTGTTATTATTATTTTTTCAAGAAAGTGCTTAAGTTAAACAAACTTTGTCAAAAATTATAATACTGGGGTGGCTGCCACGAGAGCGACCAACAATGGTCTTAGTGGCAGTCTCCCTGACCCCTTTTAAGTTTATCTACAGCCAACTGATAGTCCATGTTTAGGCTATTGTAATGTCATTATACTTCAGTTTTATTATATTTGTGTTGTACATTTTCATTTATAATACATGTACTACTTGTTATTTATTAACACGTTACTTGAGCTGTAGATTTTCACTGTATTGACAACTGTACTGTTAAATCTGTGGGTCAAATAAACACTTCCGATTCCGATTCCTTAAGTCCAAATCAGTGACTCTAGTCATGTAATTGTGGCTCTTTCCACTTGAACTGTCTTACAACTCGACCACATGGACAGCGGATACATCCTGAGTAATAAAGCCTTGCTGCTAATAATAAATGTTCTTTGAAGTACAAACATGATATGAAGACCTTTTCTGTTATCAAAGCCAGCATATTGGCATGATATATGTATGTAGTACAGGTATTAGTAGGTTGTCATAAGATATGTTAACTACCCAGGTGTCATGATAGATTGGTGGCCAATGTTTAACAAGATTTAACAAGATTACCATCCAAGGCAAAGGCCCAGATGGCAAGTAGAAAAGAAAGCCATTGGCTTATCGAGAGTCCAAGATTGTTCCTCTGTGTATAACCCACCTTCCTGAGACATGTGTCAACCTTGTTTTTAAACATATTTACGCTGCTAGCAGTTGCACATTCTGTAGGTAAAATTTGTTCCATTCATTTATTGTCCTCTGTGAGAACAAGTACTTCCCGATATCCAATCTACACTGATCCTTTACTAATGTTACCTCATGTCCTCTAGTTCTGCCATCTTTCTTGAGTGATGTAAATATTGTGTTTTACTGCAATATAAAAATTTGTTTTGTTAATCCTCTCTGTAGTGTGGGTCACATGTGATCATTATAAATGTTTTCAAAGCTTAATGCTGTTCAAACATAGTTCATTCCATCTACACTGTATTATACCAAGACAATCTCTTTTGGCCATTTCTAAGCAACATTATAACTGATAAGCCTCTCATTTAGTTTCATAACAAAATAAACTTTTGTTATTTAGGCTGTCAATTTTCTAGTGAAAGACGCCATCACTGTTTTTATTTCAGGTGCGACCAAGGCAAGAGTTCCAGATTAGAGTCAAGAGTTTTCTTCCGCCCCAAGTAAGAGTATTATATATGTATATTGCGCCTGAAGCATTATGTGTAGACTGTAGTTCGCAGGCAGTTCATGGCTATTGTGAAAGACTACAAATATCTCATTATAGTCACAAAAACTAGTTTTAAGATGCTGATAGAATTGTTCTGTCATTTACTATTTTAACATGTTTTTCAAACTGCCTGTACAGCTTTAACCCAATTCTGGATCTGTCAATGTTTTTTATGTTTTAAAAATTGTCTTCTGTTCATAAGAATGCTACAGACTGACATGCCTGGGCTTCGTTGACCTTACTCGTGAGTGAAAATGTTTCAGACTTATGCACCAGAACTGTTCCTTGTTGAAATGACCCCGGAGATGCGAGCCTCATTTCCATTCAGTGAAGCCTCGTCGGACAGATCAGACAGTCATGTTCGGGAAAGGTTAGAGCCAATGAACACAGGGGAAACAGCTAGGAGCGATACGTCTGTATTCAATGATCGCAAACTTATTCCTCCAATCGGGCAGATAACAACCAGCGCATCCTTGGCCACACAAACAGGTAATCTTTATGTGGTGAATACACTGTAGAGTTTATGATTATGATGTAGATAAAACTTACATAGCAATAACATGTGATATATTGGGTTTGTGTTTATCTAAAAGAGTAAAATATAAAATCATATACAGTCGTGTCTTGTTTATCCGCACACTTTGATAAGTTTGGTTCTCAAGGATTTTGGCTGGATTAATGAAGCACGCAGATTGTTGAAACACAGAATAATGAAACACATATTGCATTGTATTGAGATTGTTCCCAAACAAAAGCATGCGGATTACTGAAGAGAACGGATCGTTGAAGAACGGCTAAACAAGACGTGACTATAGCTGTATGGTTCAAAGTTCTTGGGTTAGCAACTTACTGTTATAACATAGCTTTGTTACAATAGTATTATCATTCAAATGTCAAGGTTGTTTGTGGGAGCTAGCCAAAAATGTTGAAACAAATTAAAATACATTTATCAACATGTTAAACATAAATAGTACTATGTATGGTAAAATCATATTTGTTTTACTGAAATTAAAGTACACCAGATACATTTAAGTTTTCTATGTACACTTCCAATAATAAATAATGTAATTTTAAGTACATGAATCATTTTAATATGAAATAAAAGCAGACCAACTTGACTTACAATATAGAGTGTAAACCAACTGAGTTCTGGGAACATACCAGTAGATGTGTTCAGAAGAAAATCTATATAAAAATGTATAAAATCTATATCTCCCTACTTCATGTATGAAAATTTTCACCAAAATAAAATACAATTTTATTAGGTCAGTCATAATATCACGTCCTTGCAGAGTGGGTAATGACATCTAACAAAATAATGTCACTGCTAAATTATGTCTGCACTTAGTCGCACAAACGTGATACTTTTGTTGCATTCATCTCATACCATAACCTCATTATTAACATTGGAAGTCAGTGACTTTCACTGACTGCTCTGGTCTGTTGCACATCAGAGACCACAGGGGGATTCTGTCTTGAGCAGGCCATTGAACTACTTGGACTCTAGTAGCTCATCTCAGTCAGCGCTGTCAACCATACATGTAGTATATGCTTGTAGTGTATATTTGTGTTGGATGCTTGTAGTTTGTAGTTTTGTGTGTTTATGTTGTATGCTTGAAGTTTGTTGTTTTGTGTGTTTATGTTGTATGCTTGAAGTTTGTGCTTTTAGCTGCTGTTAGGTTATACATAAATCACTTTTCATCTCCAGTGTACATGCTCTGTCATCTATTATGCTTAGTTTCAGTCGTTTCCCATGTATGGACACTAATATTCATAGTGTGCCAATAATTGTTATCAGAATATGTTATCCCGGAGATTACACATTTGAACTTTGTTGACATTTGAACATATCCTATTGAAATTGCATCTTTGAACTGGGTGACAATTGTTCCTGTCAAAGTAAAATTGTACATTTGAACCATATGATGTGGGTGCAGTGACACAGTGGAACAGTGACACAGTGGCACAGTGGAACAGTGACACAGAGGCACAAATTGAGAATGCTACAGTTGTGTCATTGGCCTTGTGCTGTCACCAAGGATACTTTGAAAGATGCATGTTCATAAGATCACTAACCCAATTCAGAGAAGAGTCCATGTGAAGCTCACTGACCTGAGTAGCATTAGGTCCACATTGGAAGTATTGGAAGCTCTTTTATTAGTGGATTAGCAAGCGCAATGTCATGTTGTGGATTAACCGAAGTGGCTGAAGAATAACTGACTTACCTGCCGATACTTAATCAGTGGCTTTGTGCAGGTGTGACTCGGTATATGTTTGGCACCGTGTCTGGCTGTTGGTAGTAATATTTACTGAATCACGGTTTAATATCCCACATTCATTCTTTCGCAATGGATTTGTGTGGTGTACTTGTATAGGCTTGTGTGGTGTATTTATGGATTTAGTTTAAACAAGTAAATATATACTGAATAGTAATGACCCAATTTAAAAAAAATTTAAATGATGGACAAAATGTTTTACAAGCTCTCAAACATATAAGAGTGATCATACATTTTCTTGCAGTCTAAACATATTACCGGTAGTCGCATAACTGAAATTCACAGTGGCTATGACTCAGTATATGCACTAAATGTTTGTGTGTATGTGTGGGCATGCCTATGTGAATGCATGCTGTTGACTGAGCTGTTGACCGAGTTGACTCAGTTGTTGCTGCCTGTTCCAGCAGTTACAAGGATCAAATTATATAATGACTTGAACATAGAGAACACAAAGAAATCACTTGCACTGGAGTTGCTGTTGGCGTGGCTTCAAAGGAATACTCTCTGCAATAGAGTTACATTAGGATATCAAATAAGCACTAGAATTTAAGCACTAGAAAGTGTGTAAAATAGTTTTGTTTGTACTAGAGTTCCAGCTGAGCATGAATGATTCTTCCCTGCACTAACATTGATGTAGATCATGAATGAATCTTTGAACTTGCCTACTATAGGATATGAAGGAATCTTCTGTTCCTTGCTCTTGCATGAGTCACTGTAAGACACATTGTATCTTACTTGCACTAAATTCACTGTAGGACATGAATGAATCTTCCTTGCACTAGAGTTGCTATAGGACATGAAGGAATCTTCCTTGCACTAGAGTTGCTGTAGGACATGAAGGAATCTTCATAGCAGTTCCACTAGAGTCACTGTAGGACATGAAGAAATATTCCTTGCACTAGAGTTGCTGTAGGACATGAATGAATCTTCCTTGCACTAGAGTTGCTGTAGGACATGAAGGAATCTTCATAGCAGTTCCACTAGAGTCACTGTAGGACATGAAGAAATATTCCTTGCACTAGAGTTGCTGTAGGACATGAAGGAATGTTCCTTGCACCAGAGTTGCTGTAGGACATGGATGAATCTTCCTTGCACTAGAGTCACTGTAGGACATGAAGGAATCTTCCTTGCACGTGCACTAGAGTCACCGTAGGACATGAAGTAATCATCCTTGCCCTAGAATTGCTTCAATACACGAAGGACACTAATGAGCTGCTGGGGCACATGACATGTTACCAACACAACATGGCAATCACTTCACCTTGATGACCCTTCACCTCTAATCTCCTGTTTTCTTCCTCACTTCTGTTCTTCACCTTTCATAACATCCATGTAACCATGTCACAATTGCATATTGTGTAAAGTAATACTCTATTTGAATCATGCACTGTCCCATCAGTAATAAGCAATGTGAACAAGCCACTAGACACGTGGACCTGCACACTCCTATTCTACATCAACAGTGGGGGTAGTTTTCTGTGGTTCTAAATTAGCAATTTATATTCCATCACATGCTCTGTGTCATAAGCCAGCATTATGAAGTGTTGATCCCCTTTAATGTTAAGTGGCTCAGCAAATCTGTATTCAAAATTGTAATGCATATTGATTGCGAATTGTGTAGTTCTTTCTTAAATATGCCAACACATCATGTATTAAGAATCTTGGGTGTGGAATTAATAGGTTTTGAATATGATTACTAAAAGCTCAAACATAATACTTTTGCTCACCTTGCAATGAGGTATTGATTATATGAACACAAAACGTTTTTTGCCAAATGTTATTTAACAAACAGGTGAAAAATCACTACCAGATCAACTTAGTTTAGTATAAAGCTATACTCCAAATTCTATCCAAGGGCCTAAGTTTTACATAGATTAAAAAACATCACAATTTTCATTAGAATGATATAAAGCCTACCAGATTGAACAATTAAACTATGCAATATGTGTACTTGTGTGCTTTTTTGTAATGTTCCTTCCCAAATTTTAGGTAATCATTCTAAAGTAAAATGAGCAGGTAGCATAAGTTTCAACCTGTACTAGTCACTAGCCAGCATTCTACATTCACATTATGCACTTGTAAATTGATATTGTCCCATTCACAAGCATAAACACAGGTGTTGCTGGGTCAAAACAATGATAATAATAAAACACTATTTTCATTTGCAGTCATAAGATTGAACACTAGTACAATGCATTTGTTTGCTAAAAATGTATGCGTCATTTTAGGTTAGATAATATTTTAGATAAACTACAAAAATCAATGTATATAAAATAAAAAAATTACTTGAAAACAGTGGTATATATAAAACAGTTATTTTATATAGATAGCGACTAAATATAGTATTATTTTCATTATATTTTAAATAAACTAAAACAATGTCTATAAAATAAAAAGGATTACTAGAAAATTAAGGTGTCTAAGGTGTCTAGGTGACGGTATTGGCAAAAAGTCATAGATTTTCCTAAATTACTACCCTCTCTTTGCTCCTACCTGCCTAGTTCTCATAGTATGCTTCTGTTCCTCCTAGGTGAAGATGATAGATCACCAAGGAAAGGCTATCCTTACCCTTCACCTGCTGAAACTGACACCCGGGTTGCACCCCATTATGATGTCCCGACAGAGCAAAATTTGAAGCATGCGTACCGTCCGGAACAACAGTCCATTGGGGTGAACGCCCCACCCCCTCATGGTAGTACCACACAGATGGCATCTCAGACTGACAACCATGTTAACTATCAGCAACAGCAACCAGTGGAGCCGAAAGCATTGGCAACGTTACGGACCGCGCCAACAAATAATCATTTTTCAATGCAGACTGACAATACCAGTGTGCCTGTTGAGCAGCCAAACTTCCAGTTGGCACCAACAGAAAACTTTCGTTTTGTGCCTGAAGAAAGTCGAAATGTGCAGCCATTTACCTCAGGAAACAGGCCGCAACTTCAGAATGGGAGTGTTCATGACCCTAGAGGGAATGTTGGTCAAGGTCAGTCTGGCTGGCAAGGTCAGCAGGGCTACCAACAACGACAGGGTGAAGGTGAACCACCGTGGCAAGGACAGTTGGGGGTGAATGATCGAACACAATGGCAGACCCCCAAAGATGATAATGGTCAGCCCAGTTCGCAAAATCAGATGAGTAACTTCCCAGTACGTTCCAACACCTTTCCTTCAAAAATGGATCGTGCCTGTCAAACGGTGTTACCTGAGCAAGGAAACCTGCAGGATTTGGACCCAACAAAGCAGAATGGCTTTCCCACCAACCAGTTTTATGTGACAGATGAACGTGCTGATTATCCATCATTGGGTTCTCGCCCTGCTGATCCCAGAAACCCTAACCAGTTCCCTCCTGCTGATCCCAGAAATCCCAACCAGTTCCCTCCTGCTGATCCCAGAAATCTCAACCAGTTCCCTTCTGCTGACCCCAGAAACCCTAACCAGTTCCCTTCTGCTGATCCCAGATACACTAACCAGTTTCCTCCTGCTGATCCCAGAAACCCTAATCAGTTCCCACCTGCTGATCCCAGAAACCCTAACCAGTTTCCTCTTGCTGATCCCAGAAACCCAAACCAGCTCCCTCCTGACCCCAGAATTCCCATCCAGTTCCATCATACTGACCCCAGAAACTTTGACCCCAGGTTCCCACCCCCTCAAGAACAGCCTCAGCAGTACCCCAGTCAGTACCCAACAAAGGGACATCCCACTGGTGTTGTCCCAGCTCCTAGTTCCCATGGGCTTCCCCCTGATCAGTTGGTAGATGGTCAAGGAGTAGAATACAGCCAACCTAAGGACACTGGTCAGTATCAGTACACGGGGAACCCTCCTGTTGGTCTCAGAGGGGAACTTGCTGAGCCATTAGACACCGATATGGTGAGCAGTGATCCCAACAGGCCACTGACCCAGCCAGAGAATTATACCATTGAAGTGAGTGAGGACTCTGGCATTTCAGATGGACTGACGGAGAAAGAGAGAAGAAATCAGGAGTACCTCAGGTAGATGTAGCCTCTTGGTAGTTGTCACATTTCCTTTGCATTCTGATGTCATAAATCATTTGTGGTGGTGTTCAAATACTTAATCATTGGCAGTGGTTATTAACAAAGTCAGCCAGGCAGAAGTACAAGCATACAGTCTTATTGACTGACAGTTTTTGTTCAGGTAATGGCGTCAATCCGTCATGTGCAATATATTACTTGCAAGCACAGTTTCCCATACTGTGGTCCTCACTTCATAGTAGTAATCATAATGTATGTCAGTCTTGTGTCAACAAACAAAATCAAGGACACAGTAGAATATTCACAAATTAAAAGGTAATGATAAATAAAGAGCATGGCTATTAGTGGGAGAAGAGATTAATTTGAATTAAAGAGAGTTAAAAAAGTCAAGAATTTACAGAAATTTAATTCCTTTTCCACCTGCTAGGAATCAACAAGGTGATAGGGGACTGTTGTCCCAGGGGAAGAGATGGGATGAGGGACAGCTTCCACTGGATGGGGAGCAGCAGGAAGGAGACAGGTGGAGATCCAACAATTCTGGGAGGATCCCACCAGGTTCTGCAAAGGTGGATGAGACACGGTATGGTCAAAGCTCATCTGCCCAGCCAGGGATCAGGGAAGACAATTGGAGACAAAAGGATGAGCTATCTGTACGTGATACCGATTATCCCTATGGGAATGGTGATGCCCTGCCTCACAGTCAGGATGGGCCACACCATCAAGGCAATATGCAGAGTCATGAGTCAGATGGTCTGGATGCGATTAGTCACAAGGAAAACGATGTTCTGGAAGGTGGTTCGGAGGGCACAAGTCATGTGGGAAGGCTACAGAGTCAAGGGAGTCCAGCAGGAGACGACACGGTGAGGCAAGATGATAACGGGACTCGACCAGGCGTGACGTTGAGGTGGCGCGATGATGTCAAGGAAACTCAGGATGACCGATCAAACCAAGGCCAGTCAAACAACGGCAGCAGACTGGACAATCAGGTATAAAGTTAAACATGTTGCTTGTGACAATGTGACAACTAATTTAATAATAGTAATAATAACACTTCTCTAATACCTAAATCCTCAAGAACCTCAGTTCAGAGGCAAAAGAAACCATAATCATGAAGCGTGATGTTGGCAACAAGGACTTAAGGAAACTGTACTCTCAGACAATGTAGGTAAATGTTTCACCATCTTTCAGATTAATTTTGCGAAAAACCAAACCTACCTACCGGTAGTATCCACTGCAACATGCTAGCTCGTTTGTGCAACTTTTGTATGTAGTTTTTGTGAAGTCATCAGACCAACTATTATATTAGTTAATGCTTGTTCAAACTGAAGTGAAAATCGATATGCTGAAAAATCACGATTTTCTCCCTTGGTGAAATTTCGTAACTTTGTCCTGTGATTGGCGAGACGATGGAGGTCATGCCCATGATCAGCATTGACCCACACAGCGTTTATCATTTTGGATATCCACTATTTTGATCCTTACCGGATCTAATGACTGAAGTAAATTTTTTTATTATTTGAAAAAAAATAGAATTTTTTATTAAAGTCTGCGCACATTACTTAAACTAATCACACTCTACACATCTGGACATAAGTGAACCGGATTCGTAATGGGCTGAACCATTTGAGGAAGCAGCTTTGACATTACAGGAGTTTAGCCTGTGCCATGAACCTATAATTTATGAACATACTAAATAAATTAGTTGACGAGTCAATCAATGTTGGTAGCACTATAAAGCAAAACTGTACAACTATGATATCGTGGTATTGATGAAATCACCAGTCTGACAAGGATGCCTTTTTCAGCAACGGGCTCCGTCAACACAATCACTTCCATTGGCTGAAGACAATCAGAAAGAGAGTGAGTAACATCGAACTTAGCAGCTAGGGGTTGTGTCTCTCCTCTCTCCGTGTTTGTCATCATAGATTGAGGTGTGAGGCAAGAAAAGTTAGATTTGTACTTGAGAAGGAAAATAGGGCAATACGGTTTATTGGTAGCAGACAAGATGAAGGAGATTGATGGACATATAAAAATAAATGGCGCAGTAAATGGACCAACTGACATGGAGACACATAAGCGAACCACTGGACAAGCAAATAGACATTGTGATACAGACTGATTTTTTTTCAGGCTACATGGAAGAGACATGTTGACATGATTATTGCTTCTAAAAATGATTTGCTGCAGCTTAGCTAAGCTAAGCTAATACCGTAGTTAAATGTGTGGCTGCCTTGACTAAATGATTGATATCAGTTACTAACTAACTAGTACAGCTTATTGTTATTGATCTAACTATTTGTTAGTAGTAGTGATTGCTGCTGTCTTCCTTAACCATTTGCTTCTTTAACCATTTGGGTCTTTATGGGGTCTGCTATTGCAGGAGAACGACTGGAAGAAGAGTTGGAACGTGTCCGCACCGAGAGGGCAGAAATACAGAGACGGCGGGAGGAATTGGTGAGACGGGCAAAAGCTCTGCAGGAAAAGTCTAAAGATATACGGAACCATGGTTAGTATGATTCAGTTGTAAATTGGTGATTCAACAGATTTGTGAATTAATACTGAAGCTTGTGGATACACAAAAGAATGATGGTACCTATTCTGAGAAGGAGCGTTATGTTTGTATTTTTAAATAAAATATTGCCAATGTTTGTTTTGGATTTTCTATTGTTGTATCCATTTTTGGGGTGTTTATGTGATATGATTACTGAAACCAACTAATTGTTCATAGTTAATAATAAGGTTGCATCAGCTACATTGTTTGCACTACCAGTCTTGAACTGGATAGAGGCCATTGTCACTATCTAACTGAAAGATAAAAGGACACAAGCAATGAATCATGTAAACTCCAAAACTATGTAACAAGACAAGATTGTCATCCAAAGTGACAAACTCCAGAAGTAAAGTGGACAAGAAAAAACATTGGCTAATTGAGAGTTTAGATAATGTGTTCCATTCCTTTACATTTACAAGCTAAACCCAGCTGGTAGTAATGCCTTGATTAGGACAGTGCAACAGTACATTAATTTAGCAAACAGGACATTGGGTATAGACATTGTTAGTAGTTAACTTTCATGCAGTATTTACAAGTAAATTACTGTATGAATGTATATTTGCTATGGGCTGTCTAGATACTGAACTAAATATGAAAATCAGTTTCACACAGACAAATTTAGGAATTTTCTTCTTGCAATAATTTATTGTTTCATGTCAGCCTTTATTTTGAAAACTGGACAGTGTCTTATTTTTAGTCAGATCATCATGACTATTGTGTCTGACATTAAAACAAATCATGTTTGTTTGTGAATTTCCAAACATTGAGTGAAATTATTGCCTGTTCACAGAAATGTTGTTCATGTGATGTTTGTTTCAGCACGTGATGTGTGGAAGAAAAACTACTTTGATGAGAAAAAGAAGACATCACCACTGGAAGATGAGACACAGAAGATGCAACAGGAACTCGAGATGCTTCACAGACGTATCGTATCAAATCTGGAGACAAACAAAGACACAGGCCGGAAGAGAGAAACAAAACCATCACAGAAGGTAAACTGAATACAACATTGTCAGTGTATTACGCTAGTTCAGAGCATTTGCCGAAGACATTTCTTAATTTTCACTGACATTTCGTCCAGTCTGTGGACGTCTTCAGACTGCCTGCCAAATAATGATAGCATGTGGTGCATTACATCAGCTAGCTACTCTCTATGTTGGGTATAAATTGTTACTTGAATGTTAGAGAATTGCAACACCTAATTTGGTGAAAAGCAAAGACAAATTTCTTTGGTCAAATATGTTATTGAAAATCATGCTTACATGTCCACTTAATATTCAACTTTAACATTTTGATTCTAAAATGTATGTTTTTTTCTCAAATTACTGTATTGGCAAGCGTATATACAATTTGAAAGATAAGGTTTCACAGAAATGACACCAAATAAGTGCAAGAATGTGGATATGTGCGAGTGCACACAGACAAAATAAACAACTTAAACGTAACACATCATAAATGCAGATGTATCAGACTTAATCTGTTCTTCAGAAGTTTAGGTTAGATATCATTAACACCAAAAGTTATGAACAATCATGTTTGTTAACAGAGCAGCCTACAAATCCAAGCAACCAAACTTCAGCACCAGATCGAAGACCTACGGGGACGTATAGAGAAAGTGAAACTACGGCTATCTTCAGAAATGAAGGTAAATATGTTTCTTGCTTATTAACCCAGACCATTTCCTATAGTTGTCTTAACAGATTAATTACCCACCATTCCCTGTATCCAAATAGTTTTTAATCTTTCACTATGCAGAATGTAAGCATGTGTGAAGTTATCTAAGGCCTTCATCATAGTAAATGATGTGTGACATGTTAGGCTATTAGGCCGTGTGCCACCAGCGTATTTGTTTTAGTCTTAAACCTATTTGGATATATCACAGATACACTGATGTGATGAATATTCATGCAAAATATTCCATTTTTATTTAGATATATTGGCCAAAATATACATCATGCAAATAAAGACTCACAACACACTAATTATGCTGCAATGATAATGAGTGGTCTTTGTAGTTGACTTTATGTTGACAAAATATTGCTGATAGTTGGTGTTTTCTCTTGACAATATATTGCTGAAGTATGATCTTTTTGTTTGACTTGATGCTGACAAAATGCTGCTGATGGTTTGGTCTGTTCTGTTGACTTTATGTTAGCAATATGTTGCTGGTGGTTGGTCTGTTCCATTGACTTAATATTGACAAAATGTTGTGGATATTTTATTTTTTATGTTGACATTATGTTGATAAAATGATGCTGGTGGTTGGTCTTTTCTGTTGACTTTATATTGACACAAAGTTGTGGATGGTTGAATTTGTGTTGACAGAATTATGATAATGAGTGGTGTTTGTAGTTGACATTATGTTGACACAATTTTTGTGATAGTTGGTGTTAATTTTTTTGGACAAAATATTGCAGATGGTTGGTCTTTTTGGATGACGTAATGTTGACAAAATGTTGGTGATGGTTTGGTCTTTTAGGTTAACTTTATTTTGACAAAATGTTGCTGATGGTTGATCTTTTCTGTTTACTTTACGTTGACATAATGTTGCTGATGGTTGATCTTTTCTGTTTACTTTACGTTGACATAATGTTGCTGAT
Source organism: Lamellibrachia satsuma (assembly GCA_033239005.1). NCBI lineage: Eukaryota > Metazoa > Annelida > Polychaeta > Sabellida > Siboglinidae > Lamellibrachia > Lamellibrachia satsuma. Next base: position 5,092,684 of record BSQZ01000015.1, on the reverse strand, counting down.
GGTTGATCTTTTCTGCTGACAAAATGTTGCTGATGGTTGGACTTTTGTGTATACTTTATGTATATTGACAAAATATTGCTGATGGTTGATAATTTCTGTTGACAAAATGTTGCTGATGGTTAGGCTTTTCTGTTGAAATTGTTTTTGATCATTGGGCTTTTCTGTTGACTTCATGTTGACAGAATGGTGCTGACGGTTTATTTGTTATATTGATTTGGTGTTGACAGAGTGTTGCTAATGGTTTGTGTTGACATTGTTGAGTTTGTATTATGAGAATGATGCTAATGGTCGGTCCGTATGTTGTGGTCTTCAGCTGCGCAGTCAGGCAGAGACAGAACTGCGGGTGATGAAGGCAGAACTAACACAGAAGAAGATTCATGTGACACTATCACGCATGCAACAAGGTCACATGATGAGCAGCAATTCAACAGCACTGGCTATGCCGCCTTACTGAGCCAATGATGTTCATTTCGTGCTTCTGTTCAGCATCATGTCTGTGAAGGTCATTGTGAACATTAGTTATCACAAAGATGTGTTACAAGTCAGAGTCCTTTGTAGAAAAGGGTTGTTATTTTTGCAATTAAACAAAATATGTATTATTATTGTGGGAACTTGTAGTAAACAAAATATATTGCTATCATCTACATATTATCATCAGAAATTCTACATAATAATATTATGTTACTTATGTATAGCTACTGTTAACATGTATTAATATGTTTACAATATGTATACAACATTTTAAAATATATTTGTAATGCATATGTAATATAACTTTGTGTTAAAGAATTTCTTTGTATATGTATGTTATTATAAAGTCTAAGTATGACTGTGATTATATTATATAAGCCAAAGTGGCCAAGTCTACCAAACTACTCTTCCAATGGAAGTGAATACACAATTGTTACAATTGGTATGCAATTCTGAATAGCAGATAGTTACAAAATTTTTATTTTATCTCAATTTACAGCTTTAAAACCACCATTCATGTGGCTGATTTTTAACAAAGGGTTGGCCAAGTCTCTAGAGAGCTGCTATGTGTACAGGGCAACAATGCCACTTGCAATAACTATCTGTTTGAAAAGAGATGTCTTCGTGATCATGGTCTTAAATTGTAATAATTGTTGCATATTCGTTTTGGAAATTCCAATTAGCAAAAATGTCATTGTGTACACTGTTCATTGACTACAAATAATATACCCGGGTATATATTCATCTAGCACGAATATTCTACAAATGCTTACAGTCACTGACATAGTAAAAAAAATTTGACAAAACACAAACCAAAAATAACAGTGATACTCTTGTTATTCACTAATTGTTAGTCTTGACAGCATCTTGATACATACCTTTAGCAGGTGATTAACATGTTCTAAATACTGCATAAATGTCATGGCTTTGTTACAGCTTCATGATGGTATTTCATGTTTTGGTGCAGTCCTATTTTAGTGTCACATAACTACCTCACATTATTTCAACGTATAACAGTTCATCTTCCCCCTCCATCTATGTTACACAGATCCTGCTGGATCGATCTTGTGCAGAAATGAAGTTACTGATGTGCCAAACTGTTGCATAAATTAATATAAAATTTTCTATGAAATGGTATGTGTTCGTTTTGGTTCTGAAACACCGCTAAGTAACAACAAGCAGACTTTTTGGCTCGAGTTATAGGGGGTGACTTTTCGTGACTTGCGACTCAAGACTTGACTTGGATGTCATTGGTTTGAGACTTGACTTGACTTGCCAGTTTGTGACTTGCCAACTAGTCTGGTGGCTCGAAACGTACGCAAAATGCTCGCCTAGAACATCATCGACGCCACGTCCTGAAGCAGAACAATGTCGGAGGTTCGGCGATCGTAGCTACGACTTGACACACTTCGAGTAACCACTGCGGCCATAATGTACCATTGAAGACGTCGCCCACATACGTGCCTTGTTGCTGGACGCACCGCGATTAGCAACGACAAAGCCGTGTTACATAATACAAGTAGCGAGATTTCCGACATAATTATTAAACACGATTTACCGAGATTGCCGTCCAACGCACCAAGCACCAGATGGCAAGTTCACGGGGGAAAAATTGCCTGAAGAGTACAACGTTTGTTCATATATAATATGTTTGTGCAGTCCGCTCTGATCAGATAGATCTACCAGTCAATCGTATACTTAAACATATATTCACACTGTTAGCATTAGCACGACGGAGTGGCTAACGTAATGGCATTGCATTAGCTTTAACATTTATACTAAAAGTTCGCCGTTCTGGAGAACGAAGGATGCTCAGCCATTATACGCAGTAGGCGTGTACGCATATCTCATGTACACGGCGTTCTCAGCGTGTTTTGGGGAGAGGGGAGGGCATTATGCCACAGTCCCGTTTGGCTTTAAAAGATGTGTGTATGTAACCTGATGCGCCATTACATGATAGCATGGTAAACTAATGGGTGACTTAGCTTTGACCATCCCCCTCTGGCTTCCCTTTATGAGATACTAGATACGCAACTTGTGTGTTCGCATATACACGGCCATCTTTCCGCCACCGGTTCTACAGTCGTGCCATCGTTGTTGTCTCGGTCCTCTACATCACCGCGGTCACTCGATCTACCATGTACCCAGCCCACGCGCTTAATCTTGGCATTGTTAACCTGCAGACCAATGAAAGCTCGCGACGCCTGTAGCTGCACTACGGTATATTGCTCTCACCAGGTGGCATGATGACCATGTCATCTGCGCATCCCAGCCAGCAAGCATCAGTGTCAAACTCATGGCCTGGTCCAGCACCAGGACAAGCATACCGGGCTCAACGAACAGTTCTTCCTCACGCCCCTCATTGTTGGAATGTTGCGGACACGAGACCCTCTGCGGATAGTCTGACAGCCACCGTCGATGTGTCATGTACAGTCGCCTGACCACCTCGGTGATCTTCCTCGGCATGCCGCCCTCCGGTGCCTGCCATGCCATATGCCAGTGGATGAAGTCGAATTCCTTATGCCCCTACTTCAAGTCCACAGAGTCATTCACTTGTGTGGACCTGGCAGACAACGTCTGATGAAACCGTTGCCACAGCTGCCAGAACGCACCCGGGCACGACTTGCCTCGTTCGAATCCATTCTGCTGCGGCTGCACCCACTGGTATAAGTGTGCTGCCACTCTCCGCAGGAAAACGAGGTAGCAGCGATATGCCCATGAACGAGTCGGGATCCTCTTTACTGCTCTTGGCTTTGTAAAGGAGGCATAGCGGGGCCTCCAGCCCCACTATACCGACGGATTTTATCAAGACCACAAGAGCCGCATCAGCGTACATAAAATCCGGACATTTCAGAGGGTTAGCCCCCCCCCACCCCACTCATATTGCCTAAAATGTTAAAGGTCGCATACAACTTTTACAGATTTTCCTGTGAGTTGATCTGTTACGATCGTGAACTTTCGGCCATAGACATAATGGTGAAATTTCTTTACACCCCACAGTAGGCCCACTGCCTCTTTGTCTACTTGAGAATAGTTCCTTTCAACTTTCGTCAGGCTGCGTGAAGCAAAGGAATTTGGTTTGGCAGGCATGACATGTGACAATACAGCACCAAGTCCATATAGTTATGCATCGCAGGCTACTCTCAACTGCAAACTTGAGCCATAGCATGTCAACACACGGTCAGGGTGAAGTTCCTTGGACTTCCAGAAGGCCACATCACATGATTTGGACCAATTGCAGTCGTTGTCTTACTCAAGAGATTCATAGAGTGGTCTCAACAATGTGGTGATATCGGGTAAGAAGCGATGGTAATAGTTCACAAGGTCAATATATGAACGCAACTGTAACACATTCGACGGTGCAGGAGCGGTGACGATGGCGTTTGTCTTTTCTAGAATCTTGTGAAGTCCATCTCTGTCGATCACACGCCCACAGTAGTTGAATCGATCCTGGAAAAATGTCGTAGCATTCACACGGAAATTTTTCTCATACAGTCTCTGCAGGACCATTTCCAGCCTTGACAGATGTTCATCTGTTGTCTTGCCAGTGACGATTATATCGTCAAGTAGGACCTATCTACCAGGAATACCTTGGAGTACCAGGTCAATTGTTCGTTGCCAGATAGCAGGTGCAGTTTTGATGCCAAACGGTAACCTGTTGTACCGATAAGGTCCTCTATGCGTGTTCACCCTAAGATATTTCTTTGATTCTTCCTCAACCTCCATTTGCAGATATGCCTGGGTCAGGTAAATCTTGGTAAAATGCTGTCCGCAACCAACATTATGAAGATATCCTCTATCTTGGGAAGAGGATACGTGATTCACTGGCACCTTGAAGTCACCGCAAATGCGAACATTACCATCAGTTTTAACAACTGGCACAATGGGAGCTGCCCATTCACTGTACTCCACTTCGGAAAGTGCTCCAGACTGTTCGAGTATATCCAGTTCCGCCTCAACTTTCGGTCCTAAGGCAAAAGGTACAAAAGACGATCAATTTTGTCTTGAAATCCTTGATCCTCCACCCAGATCGATTTAGCACTTTTGTCCAAAGCATGCAGGGTGCCGATGACAAAATCACCGTCGTCATCTTTCTCATGTTTCTGATCTCGTTGGATGTTATGAACCCGCTCCGAGTTCGCTCTCGGTGTATTTGGACGTTTCGTCGCTGTCTGGGCTTTGCCACCTGCCTTTGATCTTGTGTGTGTGTTGAATGGCAGACATGGCTAATATGGCCTATTTCGTGGCACCAGTAGGGTGCTTGTTCGGAGAAGCAGTTTCATTCAATGCTGCAGTCTCAACGGCAACATCAAACGTTAGATTTTTGTCACTCGACAGTTTCTGTTGGACACGTTCGTTTCTGAGGCCAAATACAAACTGATCCCCGAGGGCGGTGGTTAAACAACCACCAAATCCACTGATGACATTTAGCTCCAAACAACCCTGCCTTGAGCTAACGCAAGAATGGTTTATTTTTCAGAGATTTCTTTCTCAAGAATTAGTGAGTCCACAGCAGGTATTTTTCCATTTCCCTGTGTGGGGTCTTTTCCTTCCCCTGGCATAGGCACGAGATAAAAAGGACCAAGGGTTTTACTGTCTTTTCCGAAAGACACAGACAAAATAGGGTAAACGAAGTTGCCCAAGCTTCGAAACGGCGGAGGTGGTTTTGAACCCCGACCATAGACCGAAATTCCGATCTCTACCACTCTACCACCGCGCCCCAAGTGGGCTCGGACCACAGTCACTTTTCCCATAGACCACCATTATAACGTTCTTGCGCCTACATTGAAAATTTATCCTACAATTTTTTTTCACAGCACATGACCCACTAAAACACCTGGTGTGTGAAATTCGTGAAAATTACATATCTCCTTTTCGCATAAATTGCTTCAACGCATGACGCCCCTGCATATCTGCAATGAAATTAACCGGTTTCCAAAATTTGTACGTCCTGCCTAATGGCCACTGTATCCTTACGCAACAGGTATACCAACTGACAAATGACATCATTTCAAACCTCAGATGCTACTGTGCACAAAAACATCACTTACATTCACTTACATTCACTTACATTCACTTACATTCACTAATGCTCTCACTAATACACCCACACTGCACAATTAATTTTTCCTAGGTATTCTTTATCGTTGTAATGACGGATGCATTCTCACTGTGGTCCGTGCCCACGTCTCCACAGAGACAATCGTCTGAGATCAGCAACATAGTGTGAAATAGCCTAGCCTTCGTGTTGATGACGTTTGGCAAATCTTAAACGGTCGCCAATTTCGGTTGGTCTTGGGTCTAAATGTTCGTTCAAGATTCTCACGATGCCGTTAAATCCTATTTCGGATGGTTTCCGTTGAGCACACAGATTTGTAAAAAGTCCGTACCCCTAACCATGTAAGCTTAGAATGCAGGCTACCTTCCGTTCACCTTTTACGTTGTTGGCGATAAAATAGAGTTTAGTAGGATCAAGCCTCAACATATGTTGACCATCACTCTTTCGATGGGTCAAACGCATCCAGTACACAAATGAGCCGAGCCATCGTCAAACATAAGTTAGTCCACAATCAATAACAACAACACTAAACCCGCAGTTGTAACATTGCACGCTGCAGCGCCAACCCAGTGCCAAGTAGTGGTCTAATTGCGGTCAAAACTCACGAACGTCGACTAGGAAATACGGTTCAGTTCAACATTAAAAGTCTATGAATGTTCTACATACGGTGTTTGCGTAGATGGCAAATAGCGATTCCATCATCGCCATTTGTTGTGTTTACCACAACGTACAACGTGCTTGCCCATAGCAGGGCGGAAACACACCACTTATTACATTGCCAGAACACCAAACTCATGACGTAGGATTATTTAATAGTATGGCACAGCCCATGAGGTTAAAATGCTGTGTGTTCAACAAGATTTTAATAGTAAACCACTGGCATGATATCCTTAATTATGTAATTACAAATGGTTATGTCTTAGTAACTCTTATAGATGCATAAGCCGAAAACCATGACTTTTGTTTCCCTTTCAAGAATGCTTCATGGGTCTTCTGTGTTTCGATGATCCTTCAGGACTAATTGCTGCATGGTCAGCGCTGATGGAATAAAACACGTACTCATTTCGGACATGATCTTCTAATGTATCTCCTCCCCAATTACGGCAATACTTTCCTATTGCGTTATATTCGAATCCTACACGGCGTTGTTATTTTGTATTGCCAAGTACCTCCCCAGAACGGGCGGTGCCGGTGTTTTCTCATGGCGATACCTTTCTTGTCACAAACAACATCCGTCTTTACTATATACATGGGCTGCAGTTTTAGGCAATTGTCTCACGCTGCTTTTTAAGCCTGTCAACTGCTCCTGAGAATTGGAAATTTACTACTGACAACGGGGGGGGGGGGGGGGACAAATCAGTTTGTATGTGTGGGGAACGGTGGCCTGTGTGGGGAGCGGTGGTCTAATGGTTAGAGCACCCGCCTGTCGATCGAGAGGACGGTGGTTCGATTCCACCTCCGCCCTTTCGAAGCTTGGGCAATTTCGTTCACCCCACTTTGCCCGTGTCTTTCGGAAGAGACACTAAAAGCATGGTCCAAACTCCTGCGTTAGCTCAAGATTACCCAACCCCCCACTGTCAGTGGTTCGGAGTCTGACAACTAAACCGAGCGTGCCTGAGTGCACGCGTGCGTGTAAAGATACAGTTGTTACTGAAATAAATGCTGAAAATTAAACAATGTTTGCTGTGTCTTTCTTTTTTCTAGAGAGGATTTTAAGTTACTGTAGGGCATCAGAAATGTTGCATATACGTTGCGGGAACGTGCCAGAAAAGTAGCAGAAATGTAGCAGAAACGTTGCGGCAAGGTGCCACAAAGGTAGCAGAAACGTTGCGTGAAGGTGCCAGAAAGGTAACAGAAATGTTGCGGGAAGGTGCCAGAAAGGTAGCAGAACCGTTGCGGGAAGGTGTCAGAAAGGTAGCATAAACGTTGCGGGCAGGTGCCAGAAAGGTAGCAGAAACGTTGCGGGAAGGTGCCAGAAAAGTAACATAAACGTAGTGGGAAGGTGCCAGATAGGTAGTAGAAACGTTGCGGGAAAGTGCCAGAAAGGTAGTAGAAACGTTGCGGGAAGGTGACAGAAAGGTAGTAGAAACGTTGCGGGAAGGTGCCAGAAAGGTAGTAGAAATGTTGTGGGAAGGTGCCAGAAAGGTAGCAGAAACATTGCGGGAAGGTGCCAGAAAGCTAGTAGAAACGTTGTGGGAAGGTGTCAGAAAGGTAGCAGAAACGTTGTGGGAAGGTGCCAGAAAGGTAGTAGAAACGTAGTGGGAAGGTGCCAGAAAGGTAGTAGAAACGTTGTGGGAAGGGGCCAGAAAGGTAGTAGAAACGTTGTGGAATGGTGGTAGAAATTAAGGTACTGGAAACGTTGTAGAAATATACCAGGAAGGTACCAGATAGATAGTACATGGTAATTTCACTACGTCGTAGCAACGTTTCTGGTAGTCCACAGATTTACGTAATAAATACGTATGCAAAAATACGTAGTCGCAACCAAACCGCTACGTTGTCACTACATACGTACTTACAACGTAAAATTGTTAGCTGGGTTTGGAGTATAACTACTTGTGACTTGTGTGTTAGGAATACTTGTATCCTCATGTCATGATCATCTGAGGAACACGATTATGAGGACGTGTCTCAGCAATTAATTCTGACTTGATTAAGACATCTGGACGATATAAGGGGGTACTCGGGCACTCGATGGATACCCCGTGGACCTGCCCATGTTATTCGTCAACATCCTCGGGGTCACAACCCAGGGTCCCAGGGGGTGGGTACTCCCTATACTGAGGTATACATGTATGTGCCGCGCAAATGCCCCTGTTTTTGGCAATTTTTCTCTCTCTGACTCTGTCCGAAGAAAAAAATTATTTTCTCTCTTTGTGCCCCAATTAAACCTGATAATTCTCTTTCATCGAAGAGGAAATTTCCCAATGAAAATGTTTTTTCCCGGACTTACCTTACACTTATAGATATTAGATCAATTATTCAAAAATTCTCTCTTGGTGACCCAAAATTTCTTGACCCCCCGGGTCAAAATTAACCCCCACATCTGCTGCGTTGTTGTCATGTTTATTGCCGTTAGAGGCAGCACATTTCGCATACGAAGCCAAATAATCCGCCAGGTGGCGCATCGATTTGTTGTAATGGCGACGCGAAGAGGAGAAGTCTTAGAAGGCTGTATTTTTTGTAAAATCGTAGAAGGTGATGACGATGATACAGTGCCTCTGTACCAGGTAGTAAAGCTGCATAGCAAATGCCAAGTGCTTATATTTAATACGAATGAATAACTCTACACTTTTGCATTAACAATGCGAGAGATGGGACTAGTGGCGTAGTGCCAGTGCCAGTGCCGTGGCAGTGTCGTGATGCCACTGCAACTGCCCTGCCCCCTGGCCTGGTTGTATTTTATCGTCGAGTATCCTAACTTTGTGCCGCGCCTAATTCCGTGGCAACGCAGTATTGTATCGTTTTATGACTGGCTAGGTTGATTATAGCCTATAGGAGGTCAGGGCGATCTTTTACTTTCTGACCTAACTATGAAAACGATCGCCTAGGCCTAGGCTAGGCCCTAGGCCTAGACTTAACAAGATTTGTCATCCAAGCCAAAGGCCCAGATGGCAAGTGGACAAGGAAGCCATTGGCTTATTGAGAGTCCAACAATGTTCATCTACTTATAACCCGCCCTCCTGAGATATGTGTCAACCTTGTTTTTAAACATATTCACGCTGCTAGCAGTTACACAATCTGTAGACAATTTGTTCCATTCATTTATTGGGTAATCGTTTACTTAACTGGCCTAAATTATTAGGGTTTTTCAAGCATTTTTGTACCTGAATGCGTTCCTTACATCATTCCGCATATGTTCCACTAAAAAATTTCATATATTCTTTAAAAATATTGTGTTTTAGGCCACTTTTAATCAGTTTTACACATCAAAACAGCGGAACCGATTGCATGATAAACATGGCACGTGTGCGATTTGCGCATTAGTCACGCCCCGGTGCCATCAGAACCACGAAGGCGATCTTTGTGTGTATCGCGCGTACAATTACGCATCGTAAAAAATTAAGATAAAAAAAGAGAAAGTAAGCTCAAAAAATTTTTCAAACGAAAGAATTCTACAAAAAAATTAAAATTCTCCCCAGTTTTTATATTAAACGCAACATTTGTAGAGCACATACAGTCACTTGTAACGTAATATTTCATCTTTTATTTAATTAAATATTTGATGTTGCAAATATTGTTTTTTTTATATAAATTATTTGGTTGATATTAGATGTTATGCGCATGCGCAACTACAAGGGGACATCTCATTGCATTTCATTGTTAATATAATAAAATTTTATTTCATTTAATTCATATTTTCTGTCGTTTGGTGAACAAAGACTATTATTTTTGTAATTAAAAATTATACTGTTGATATTGCATGTCATGCGCATGTGCAACTTTAAAGGGACAACTCATTGCATGTCATTGTTAACATAACTAAATTGAAAAGAATGCATGGGTTAATTATCTGTCGTTTGGTGAACAAAGGTTATTGTTTTTGTAATTGAAAAAACATACTGATGATATTGCATGTCATGCGCAACTTCAAGGAGGGAGTGAAGGAGTACTTTAATTTAATTAAGTCAATTTATATAAATTTAAGTCAATTTATATAAATTTACAATTTAATATAATCTCTTTACATTAACATGTTCAATTAAATAATTTACAAATAATAATTAAATTATATGCATATTCATATTTTTGGGGTACACCAAATACATATTTAGTTTTTTCAATAATTCTAAACTGGTGAGTAACCAAACCACATATGTATTGCTTTTCACGTATATGCTGTGTCTATGTGCAGTTGTAGTATCACCGATATGTCTGTATACACATTTCTTGATCGATTGACTGATACCACATTCACAGCTAACATCCAGCGGATACATAATCCTGTGCATTCAATGTGTATTCGATGGTTATGCGCTCGTCACGGCAGTTCGTGCAAATGCTACACAATTTCTTTTGTGCAACTGCCTCGGACCGAGGCCCTCGGTGCGCGGAAGAAAGCCACACAATGTAAATACTTACTAAATAGTGTTATTATATAGGCTTGGGCAAGGATTTCCTATAGCAATTTACCTTATTCCTTTCATCCTGTCTCGCTATGTCCCGTCTTCTTCCGTCCTGTCTCCCTACGACCTGTCACCTTACCTACTCTCAACATCCTCCCAGGCTGAGGTGAGTTCACCCTAGCATCTCTCTCGTCGTCTTCCCCCACTTTATCCACTATCCCCTCACCAGAACGACTGGCACAAACCACCTGCTCCCTTCCCACCACTGCCACAACGAGCAGCCTCAGCTGTTCTAACTCTAATTCAAGTTCCTTCATCCTCGTACATCCCCTACACTCAAAACTAAAACTATCCGTCTGAACCTCAACCAAGGACTTCTCACACCCGGACTTGACGAAGTCCACCCATTTGCTACAACTACTGCATATGAGCTCAGGTTCCTGAGGATATAGGTGCCATAGAAGTCAATTATTATTATTATTATTATATCAAATGCCTAGTGGCCTTTAGTTCTTTACATATAACTGGCCATTGATGATAATGATAACGAAACTGACAATGATGGCTTGTAATGATAATGAAAAGTTATGTAGTCCTATAATGATAATAATACATTTATGTTTTTACGTAATTATTATGGCAAGGATACTGAATACTCTATGACGACTCCATCCCTTTAAGAAAGCTAAATAACTGTAAACGTTTGTGTTTTATTTATTACACGTCAAAATCACACTAGCAGTTACAATAGTGTAGCACGTGGATTAATTAATTACTAATATGTTAATTAATGTTATATATTTTGTTGAATGTGTGTATGCGCAATGACAGGATGCTTTTAATTCACATGTATCATGAGAAACTAATTAATGTTATTTAATATGAACAATTACAATTATTTCTGAGCTATATCTTCTTATTCCCATTAATCACTGGCAAGGCGGTACTACATCACGATTTCGCAGGATATTGCTGCAAAAACGGGCAAAGAATACTTCCCTCCCTCACTCTCCCCCTCCCTCCCCATCAGAAGGAAACCAGACATGCAATATCAGCATAATTTAAAAACAACCTTTGTTCACCAAACTACAGATCATTTAACCCTACATTCTTTTAAATTTCTTTATATTAACAATACTCCTCCCCATCAGAAGGAAACCAGACATGGAATATCAGCATAATTTAACAGAAAAACCTTTGCTCACCAAACGACAGATATTTTAATCCCTGCATTCTTTTAAATTTAATTATATTAACAATGACATGCAGTGAATTTTCCCTTTAAAGATGCACATGACATGCAATATCATCAGTATCATTTTTAATTACAAAAACAATAACCTTTGTTCACCAAATGACAGATAATTTAACCCATGCATTCTTTTAAATTTAATTATATTAACAATGACATGCAATGAGATGTCCCCTTGTAGTTGCGCGTGCGCATAACATCTAATATCAACCAAATAATTTATAAAAAAAATTTAAATTTAATGACATGCAGTGAGATGTCCCCTTGTAGTTGCGCGTGCGTATAACATCTAATATCGACCACATAATTTTCATACAAATAATATTTGCAACATCAAATATTTCATTAAATAAAATACGAAATATTACGTTAGAAGTGACTGTATGTGCTCTACAAATGTTGCGTTTAATACGAAAACTGTGGAGAATGTTTTAATTTTTTTTCTAGAATTTCATCGTTTGATACATTTTTGGAGCCTATTTTCTAAATGTTTTCTCTTCATTTTTTTACGTTGCGTAATTGTGTGCCCAATACACACAAACATTGCCTTCATGGTTCTGATGGCACCGAGGTGTGACTAATGCGCAAATCGCACACGCGCCATGTTTATTATGCAATCTGTTCCGCTGTTTTGAGGTGTAAAACTTATTAAAAGTGGCCTAAAACACAATATTTTTAAAGAATACATGAACTTTTTTACTGGAACATATACGGAATGATGTAAGGAATGCATTCAGGTACAAAAATGCTGTAAAAACCGTCGGCATAAACCTCTAATAATTTAGGCCAGTTAAGTAAACGATTACCATTTATTGTCCTCTGTGAGAACGAGTGCTTCCTACATTGATCCTTTACTAAGTTTACCTCATGTCCTCTAGTTCTGCTATCCTTCTTGAGTGAGAAAAACATGTTTCTATCAATATTTTCATACCCATTCAATATCTTAAAAACTTCAATCTAATCTCCTCTTAACCTCCTATATAGTTGTTAAACCACATTCTTTCAGGCGTTCTTCATAACTGAGGTCTCTCAGTTCTGGAATCATTTTAGTTGCTCTCCTTTGTATGCATTCAAACGTATCTATATCCTTCTTACGATATGGCCTCCATGCTTGTATACAGTATTCTAAATGAGGTCTAACTATTGCTTTATAAAGAGGTATAATTAACTTTTTTCCCTTGTATGTTATGTTTCTTCTAATCAATCCAAGAATTTGATTACCCTTTGAAGCTGCAATACCACACTGCTCTGAAACTTGCATATCAGCACTTATTGTAACTCCTAAGTCCTTTTCTTTTACAGTAGTACCCAGAACAGTATCTCCCATTTTATAGTTTACATCCAAGTTCCCATATCCTGTATGTAGGCATTTACATTTCCCAAAATTGAACAACATTTCTCAGACCATTTCACTAATTTGTCTAGATCGTTTTGTAAATGTTGCTTATCACCATCAGTATTAACCTTTCTAAACAGTTTTGTGTCATCCGCAAATTTCAGTATGTTACTTGTTATACTTTCGTCCAAGTCATTGATATATATTAAGAATAACATAGGTCCTAATACTGATCCTTGAAGTACCAATTTAAGTAGTAATCTTTGATGTGGCACTTTGTCAAAAGCTTTCTGAAAATCTAAGTAGATAATATCTACTGGCGATCCCACGTCTATCCACTTAGGGATTTCTTCCAAAAAACATAACATATTTGTTAAGCATGACCTCGCTTTAAGGAATCCATGTTGAGATGAATTTAATAATTTATGCTTAACGAGGAAGTCCACCATTATGGTATTTAATTAACCTTTCTAATAATTTACAAATCACTGACGTTAAACTCACTGGTCTGTAATTCTCTGACTTATTTCTCGAACCCTTTTTAAATAATGGTATGATGTTTGCTTCTTTCCATTCAAACGGAACAACTCCCTCTTTTAATGACAAGTTGACTACTTAGTCCTAGGCTAGAGCGCCCAAACTTTTCATATATCTACTATACATATACACATGTCACGTGGTCAAAAAAGTACATTTACTTTCTCAAAACGATAAAAATTGACAAAAGAATTAAACCAAAACATTGCTATCTCCTACGGCGACTATGTGGACTGCCAAGGCTACTGTAAAATTGATGCTTATAACAAGGCGTCGTTCAGATTCACCGAAACTCCGTGCGCTGCTATTACAGTTATGTATTTCTGTGTTTTATACATAATTACATGCCTCATTGCATGTAATTATGTATATATTTCAGTATTACTTGTTTTTTCGGTGTGCTATATATATACATATATATATATATATATGACATGTCATATTCTTATATAATTAGTTTTATTCATATTATCATAAATTTTAAGTATCTCTGAATGGACTTTGTCCAGATTTACGGCACTATTTTAATACCAATTGCCTTTTTAAATACAGTAATTATGTTGGCACCAGTATTAACGCATAATTTAAAGTGTACTCTCAAATCTAATACAAATGACCTCAATAAAAATGTTATTATTACTTTGTCGCAAAATTAGTTACTAGTATATATCTGTTGATACCACTTATTTCTCTACAGATCAGCGGTTGCTACCTCCCATAATCAGTATGAAGTTAAACACAAAATAAGACACGTGCATAGATTGCACTAAGTAACTAGTGTGTTTTTATTTGGCATGTAGATGTTTCATACATCAAAAAATAGGTTGTTAAAATAGCATCACACCTAGACATCAGATAATATTAATACATATAATAATCACTATTTATTAAATTTACAGTAACTTCAACTTATAAAATTTTACCAGTTGTAGTACGCATGCACGCGCTAATGAAATTAATTATCTAAGAATATGACGTCATATGTAGCACACAGAAAAAAATGCAAGTAATACTGAAGCATATACATAATTACACACAACAAGGCACGTATGCACGCACACACAATTAAAACACAGAAATACATAATTGTAGTTGCAGCACCGCCGCACTGAGTTTCGGTGAAACTGAATGACACCTTGTCATGTGTATTGATTTTATGGTAGTCTTGGCGGTTGGAGATGGTGATGTTTTGGTTTAATTCTTTTGTCAATTTTGATCGTTTTGAGAAAGTAAATGTACTTTTTTGACTACGTGACATGTGTATATGTATAGTAGATATATGAGGAGAAGTTTGGGGGCTTTGGTGGTCGTTTTCATGGTTAGGTGAGAAAGTAAAAGATGACCGAGGTCAGTGGCACAGTGCTTATGCTGATCTGACAGCTGCAGTTCACTTGTCCCCGTCGTGTCACACAAAAACAATTAGTTTAGTAGGAATTTATTTTCAAAATATTGTTTTTTTAAATACTTGCCATTTAGAAGATTGCACGAACAAATGTGATATAATTCTTTCCTGTTTTGATTCTTCAGGATGATGAGGTCATTGTTTTCCATGACATTCGGCCTGCATCAACCCATCACTTCCTCGTCTGCCCTGTAGAACACATCCGAGATGCATCACGGCTCAACAAGTCTCACATTCCCTTGGGCGAGTAACTGGAAAGGCCCAAAATTGTTCTTGGAGTAAAGCATGAATTCTCGTTATAAGATTCTTTTATTCCATATCTTATATGAAGTCAAACATAATGTTATTGTAGGCATATTGAACGTTATTACTTAAGATTCTTTTGAATAATAATACTAAAGAACTCCCGATTTGTCATTTCACGTTTACCTAAGGTTTGTTTTGATGGATTTATGTTGATTTGTATATATCATGTGATCTCAGGACTGATAAAATGCTTTGTGTTCATGACAAGTATTCACACACAAAATTTATTTTCATGTCAAAAAATGCATGATTGAATAAATTTAACTTGTAAGGCATTCTACAATATATCTAAACATATTTAATTTGCTTAATTACTCAGATATTGTAAACATTTTAAATTTTATTTCAGTGGAAAGTATGGTTGCTATTTCCAAGCGACTACTTGAAGAGCGTGAAGCCGACTTCTCACAAGCCAGGTACATGCTTTCTAAGCAGATTCTATGCACCATATTCACTAGGGGTTGTTCTGCTGAACATCTTGTATTATAGATAATCATAATGTCTATAGACCTTGGCACATCTGTAATAGAAATGACACAAGTTGAGATAGTTTAGATGCCATACTGAACACATTTTAATTTCCTTCACACATGTAATCATGCTGAATTTTATGCCAGATATATATATATATATATACGTGTACGTGTGTGCAATATATTATATATATATATATATATAAAATTATATATATGCATAATTTAGTTGCTCTAAAATTCCAGATAATGTTGTGATTATAATTTACTGCAGATCGTGTGATTTAGACTTAGTTAGGACTATTTTCTTCATTCCTTTATTTTGTACATGCATCCAAGTATACACACATACATACTAATATACAAACGTACACATTTATCCGTTAACACGTTACACATCCATTGTGGAAATACACACACTTGCAGCACTTGACGACACTTTGAGAACCTAAAGACAATATTGAACTGAGATTCTTGCATAAGTTGCTGCCTGACAATACTGAAGTTTTATATCATGGCTTGGAGATCAACATCAATATTGTGTTGACAGACTTGGATTCCACTGGCCTCCATTTCACATGGTGGCACACCTACATCTACACATCATCTTCCCAAAAGGCAACATGGGCTGGCTCTCCAGAGTCATCTTTAAGCCACATTCATTCTGGTTTGTTACTGTAAGTAACTGCTTTCTACAGGTTCACATCAATAAAACTAAATAAAGCATTCTTCCTTTGCAGACTCGGCATACATTGGCCACCATTCATTAGTGTCTCTCACTTCCACATACATGTGATATGCCCTGATGATCAAATAGGGTTTTACTTGAGGGCTGTTGGCAAATTTAACCCAGCCACATATTGGTTTCGAAGTGTGAGTAGTCAGTTTGAAGATTATGCTGTTTCAATACGAGCAGATGTTTCTGTTCTGCCATTGCAGCTTGTTTTCCTTTCATTTGGTGCGTTTATTTTCATTTTAACATTACCGATACTCAGTTCAGTTTATTTGGATTTTCAAACCATGTTGTTCTGTACTAATTATATTTCATGAATCTGTTTGGTTTGTTAAGTATATTTAAAGTGACTTCCAAGTAAACGATTCATTACAAATAAACATATATTACTGTGTATAATAGCAGGCACTCCCAAAAGTAAGTTTAATATGTAGGACTGTTAGCCATATTAATTTTCAAATTTTTTTATTGCATTGTTTTTGTGTTCAAATTGGCATCGTCTTGAAATGAAACTTAAAATATAGAAGCTATAAAATACTTATTTGAGGGTTCTACAGTGTTTTCGACTTTGCAATAAGTATTATGTGCTCTTGTTCACTCGCTGTGCCAGATACAATGCAGAGAACAATCGACGCCATCCATTTCTATCTGCAGCCATTCTTTCTACGTCCTGTGTCTTTATTTTCTGGGTTTTTGCCTCGGTAAGTATTCTTATAATTGTATGTATGCTTTTACAGTAGCTGGATGCGTTTATGGACAGGCTTTCTCTGGATATGTGGCACTTTAAAAACAATAATAATATAGCCTGCTAGGTGTCACAAACTCACGTTTTCTGTAGGTTGACTGGCTGCTAGAGAGGTTGAAGAACTTGCCAGATGAGCCAACATCACACGAGACATCACAAGGGTCATCAAAGGAATTAGCACAAGTAATGCCACATGAAGCATCACATAAGATAAGAGATGAGTCCGAGAACACACCACAGGAGATGCCAAATGACATGGAGTTAGTGCAAGGGACATCTGACATCACAGACAACACTAACAGAGACACAACATGACAAAATATCCAAACGTACTTATTGATTATTGATACATATGAATACCATTCATTCTACTCAGTTGGTACAGCCTGTATATGGATGATAAACAGTAAAGCATTCTTCATGGTCTATTAAATACTTGACATGATGTAATTTGTAGAATAGTTAAGCTGACTTATATAGTGTTGCACTGGCAATTTTTATGTAGCATGCAATTCTATCTGGTAGCTTGTGGAACAGGGTAAAGTGGATCCTAATAACGTCACTAGACAACATTTAGGCAAACACATTTGCAGCTGTTGTGAGCATTATTTCTACCTGCCTGGTCCAGTCCTGCTAAGTCTCCCGTTTTAGGTGGTAGACTCCCATGTTTGGCCCCATCTCACATTCTCACGCGCTTGAGATAAAATGTCCCGTTTGCGGACTACTTCCCCTTTTTCAAAAGTGATTTTCCACCATTAACCGTTCAACCATTCACAAATTATTCATCACAGTTAGTTATTTTTTTATTATCCATATTTGTTGTTTTTGTTTTCACAGCCTCAGCTGTCTGCACACTGACATTGTGGTTGTGTTCTACTGTGATTTGAACGTCTTCACGCAGCAATCCTGTAGCCACTGCACCTTTACATGTAAAGGATTGTACCTGGGACCCTTCAGCCAAATCAGTTCTCCTTATTGGTCACGGTTGTAGCTTCAATGTCCAGACTGAGCCCCTTCAGTTGATCTAGGTATGACCATTTCATTTGGCCTGGCGCATCAATTGGATAAAAGTTGGCGATGTGGAAAAGCAGACATGGCCAAACCTCATGACTGTGGTTGTTGCCTAATGTATTGTTCACGAAGTTGTTATGCCTGGCAGATTTTCTGACATATTTGATTGTACATACTTTTTGTTAAACCAAAACTTGATTTATTTTAAAAAACCTTTATTCACATGCATCGACAATATTCAGTCGTGCATTTGCATTAAAGCCATTTCAACGAGATGCACCACTTTTCTCTAAAGTGAAACAAAAGTCCTGGTTTTCAGCCTATCCACCTAAAAGAGTTACTGAAACATAACCATTTGTAAAAAGGTACATTCTTATATAGCGTGGTATCCAGTCCTTGGGACTGTTAAAGCACTTTACACTTCACCCCTGACAGACCTGTTCATTTCAACGCCATTTCGACTTCTCTGGGAAGCATTCAGACATGCTGCAATTACTGCACGAAGACTATTCGTTCAGATATCCATCTCTGCCTGTAGCAGAACGAAACTGCCAAAGCTTTGAAACGGCAGCAAAAGGATTTGAACCCGGCTTCTCTCAATTGAGAGCCCGATGTTCTAACTGCTACACTGTCGCACACCACTAAACTACAATTAAGAATACTACAATTAAGAATATCACGCCAGTGGTTTACTAGGAAAACCTTGTTGAACACACATCTTAATTTCATGGGACGCGCCATACTGTTAGATAACCCTAATCCACGAATGTGGTATTCTGGCAATGTTCCCTCGCCAAATGAAAATACATTTGTATACTCCTATTCCTATACTTGCCCATAGGATATGGCCATGCTATTTGTGTCCAAACTCAACTTATGTAACATATTTTGGCTTTTGTTTACTAAACTAGTCCTCTTTCTGACAAAATAAAACGTTTGTTTGAGACTGCGTTGGTTCTGTATATGCCAGCCTCCCTTATTACATCACATGTAGTCTAGGTTACCTCGATTTCACAGAACTGTGCATGCGCTTATCGGTCGCACTGGGTAGCATGTCGGCCCTCGTGCATTCGGAGAAATGACTGAAATCTCCCACTTTTAGAACACATTCTGAGTAAATCACTGGCGTGATATTCTTGATTTTAGTTGCACATGTTTTATTATCTCTTAGGTGCATAGCCCCCAAACCATGACTTGTTTTGCTTTAAACCTTCACAATACAGATGCATATGCAATAACACTAAACATGCCTCATATTAGTTATAGTATCACAGTAAATAATTTTGAATTATCAAATGTGTCATGAGAATATACCAGTGTTTTGTCAAATTTGTAATGTATTTTATAATGCTGTTATGTCCTCCAATCTCTATTAAATGCGCGTGACACAATTAATTTAAATCACACTTAGGTATATATGAAGAAGGCATATAAACAGGTTCCATACAGTCTCCAATAAATCAGTTTAATGTCGGTTCTTAATATTTAAAGGACGGTTCAATTGTATTCTGTCATAAAACGATTTATTGAAAAAGATTATGTTTACTAACGTATTTATGTCGGAACGCCCGTCAGTTGATATTTTTCTGTCTCCCGCACATGTAAATGCCAAGTGAATAGTTCTACATAGTAACTATACTTTGCTGGTTTACATTTGGTCGGTCACTACAAACTTGTGCTTTTAGACCACCTTGATGGGAAAAGTGATGCGGAGAAGGTCTTCTTCTGGGGCTGGGTTCTGAGAAAGGATGATAAACTTGAACTTGTTTACGTCGTTGAACATGTACTTGTCATAATCATCACCGTCCTCTGGTTTGACCAACTGTAGATACCTGCAACCATCAACCATATTATAGTTAATCTTACAGATATAGATGCTCGGCGTAAACAATAAAACAATAAACTAGTTTTGAGACACTTGCATCTTTTAATTCTATATTCGTTGTTAAATGAAAGCATCTAATTGCGTCTTGTCAGTTTATTTGGAGAAATTCCCAATTATTATAATGAAATAACCAACTCACTAATCAATTAAAGTATATTATTAATATAACAGTATGGTAAATTAGCATTTACAAGTTTACACATAATAAAACAATAAGGTTTACATTGGGGAGGGTGTTTGCTGTTTATGCAAGCCGGTCACAGATTAGAAGTGAATAAACTATGGGTGGATACGCTGTTGAGTATGGATTCAACCAGTTCATAGGTGGGTAGAACAATACCGACAGAAAACGGCCGTTTTTTTAACCTCGGCTTGTGTGCCCTTCTCAATGTTGACTTACAATTCCTGTTCAATGAAACTTTTGTCCATGATGCTTTGTAGAAGTCCTTTCTGGATCTCATCAAAGCGCATCGAGAGTGTCTTGTACATGTTCACGTCGCTCATGTCCAACACCAAGGGCTTGCCATACCTGTTGACACAAACATGACAGCTAAACATTTCAATAGTTACTGTTAGTTATGGCTGTCATGGAAGAGGAGTGCATTTAAATAACATTGCTGGTAACAACAACATTTTTTTTATACATTAGAAATTTACTATTCTCCTTGTGCTGGCTTTAAGTCATATACCATTTCAGACCAATTAATAGTTCTTGTTCGATTTTAACTTATATTATTCCAAACTTTCAAGCACAAATTTGGTATTAAACCAGAAAATTGAAGGCCTATGCACACATACATAATTAGAACACATAGGCAGTATAGATGAACATAGGATAAAGTGGGCCCCTTAAGCATGGATTGACATACATTTGATATTTTTGTATAAAAACGGTTATTTTATGTCACATTCCCAGTTCAATATTATTGACTATGTATATGTACAATCATATACTCTACTTAATAAATACTATAATACAAATGTGTAATAAAAAAAATTGAAGGCATAAAGATGTCCCATGTGACTCAGTCATTGGGACAAATCTCGCATGTAAAAGACCCATGCAAAATTATGAGAACCTGTGTAATCTGCTAATTATGGCGTTTATTAGGCTAATGAGCTGTAATTATTAATTAATAAATTGGCACTAGTTGGTGGTTTAAACAGTAGGTATAATTATACACATTATCAAACTACATGTATGTATGTAATTAATGTTCGCACACTGTAGAAAAGCCTATGGTATAACCACATTATCCATAATGTGCAATGCAACTGCAGCAACGGGGCCCACTTTGGCCTCTTACAAAGAGTACCAGGATTGACCTGATGCCGTTTTGCTTTCAACTTGTTTTTTAACCCATTTATGAAAATATAGAGGTTGTAAGACACGCCAAATATTTTAAGAAAAGTGCCAAAATACATATTTGTGACTTGCAGTTTTGGATTTGTGCGTAGCTAGCAAGTACGATGTTTGTTAATTTCCCCTTGCGTGTCTTTGAACATTACTACTGTTGATTAACCCCAATGCATATCAGGATTGCTATAATGTCAGGGGCCGTTTTGGCCGAGGGGCACACTTTACCCTCCTTTCCCCTAATACTGTAATGTAGGTTATAGTTATAGCATTAGTCCATAAACAACTTACCTGACTGCACCCAATAACGATCTTCTTATTTTCTCAGGTTCCATTGTCTCTGTTCTCACCGCATCTAGGAAGTTGACGTCTTGGTAACGCAGAAACGTGGTTGACTGACCTTCTGGCTGGTCCATGACCAGAGGCCATCTGAACGAAAAGACAAATATTTATTTTAACGTCATGCATTGAAATGCAGTAATCGCATGAGCAATCAATTGAACTATAGTATGTTTATAAACTTAGCATTTAGATTGCATGTATTTATAGAACTGAATAACTGAATGTGTGTAAATATAAAACAAATGCAATAATAATTTATTTATAATATCAACTTTATCATAATAATCACATAACATGCAAAGCTGGTGAAGGCGTGTACAATGTAAATATAAATAAGATAGATACTTATCATAATTATTAAAACAATATTTAAGAATAAATAAAATAGAATTGTACAAAGGTATGTATAGGTTCTTAATAAAAGTCTTGCAGTGACCATTCCAGATTTTTTCCGATGCGACCTACGCATATCAGCAGCGGATCCTGGGGGGTCTTCAAGACCCCCCAGGCCATGGAGAGGAGTCTTAACCCCCCCTGCATCCGTGTCAAATATTGCGTTCACGAATCTTACAGAATGATGGTTGTTTGCATCATCGACGTTGATGTTGAAATTCCAAGCTATCGATAGGTCCCAAAATCCACAATAAGTCGCCATGTAATCATATTTCAGGGGATCTTTTAGCGCTAGTTACGGCACTCGAGTAGTAACTTCAGTCGTCCATTGAGCACGTTTTTATCCAAACAGTTTCAACATTGACAAAAGCAACTGCATGAACAGTTCGGCATCTGTTTGACGGCGGTGGTTTTATTGGCTTTCGGTCAAGTTAATTCAATCAGAAGATCGAACTAAGACATATAACTGACAGCAAGCTGTTAAAAGTTGACTAATAACGACCTTGTTGTGAACTTAGTGGGCGTCACAAGATGACGACATCAGAACAATTGAAAGTAGGCCCTGTAACACAGCGGGACTCCGCGCAACACAAGTACTGTTGTCACCGTCTTGGTTAATGCGTCCCAACAATAGTTGTTTGCGTCTGCGAGCAATACACAACAGGCCCGGATACCACGCGCTAGTGCAGCCATTGTAATTACAGCTACTACAATATGCTGTATCCTCTTTACCGTTGACAGACCCACGGAGCCTTTTGATTCTTGTTACGCTTTGCTGCTCAACAGTCACGCCAACTTCACTGACTTTACTGGGTAGAACTTGTCAAACATCTCAAACGTAACACTACTCTGGGTAGTTGAAGCAGGAAGCTCACCACAGCAATGTCGCGTATGCGCATGGTTACTTACTTACTTATATACTTACTTAGTTAGTCATCTTCGTGCCCGGTGGCACATAAGGCATCAACAAGAGAGCACCAGTGCTGTCGGTCTGCAGCCCGTTTGGTGTTCCATGTCAGGCCACATTCTTTCAACTCCTTCTCCACTGTTCGTCTCCTTTTACCAGCTGCTGTCCAGCGTAAGGCTGTCTTGGGCAGTGCGCCAGGTAACATTTGGCACACGTGTACAAGCCATCTCCATCTTCTTGTTTTGCGGTGCAGCTCTTCATTAATGATGGTGTTGGGCCAAAATACCCCTAGGATCTTCCGTAGACACCTGTTTTGGAAGGCCTCAAGCTTGTGTGCTAGCTTGGCTGTCAGTTTCCAGCACTCGGAGCCGTAGAGAAGTACACTAAGAACATTACTACTGGACAGCCTCAGTTTTGTTTCCAATCTCAGTTGCTTGGATTTCCAGATGGGCTTCAGCATAGCGAATGTCTGACTTGCCTTTCTGATTCTAGCCATGGCATCTTTTGCAGAGTCTCCATCTGTTGTGATTTTGCTTCCCAGGTATGCAAAGTCCTGAACCACTGCTGCGCATGCAGGCATATTGGGGGGGGAGGGGCATTTGGCAATGCCCCCTTTGGCTTATTTTTTTTCGTATGTATGCCCTAACCTGGTAATGGGTGACTATAAGTTTGCCCCCGCCCCCCACCCCCGAAGTCGCACATACCCACACGCGCTCCAAAGTTTTTGTGACGCTCTAGTGTTATCTATCCAAATGTTAAACTAATTGAATTTTATCGTATAGTATTAAGTTGATCCAAGCTGTAATGAACCAAAAGAAGCCACGAAAAGAACGAGCCACGATGACTAGAACTGGCTTTGTGTCGCTGTAAAGTGAGATACGTAGAAACAAAATAAGACTAACTTTCCGGAATCTTTGACCTTGTTTTCTGTGTCCTTCATAAGCAGATCGTTCAGTTGTTTGAGGTTCACCTCGATCGGAACGGGAAGTGGGACACTTTTCTGCTCTACACAGAACATGTGTCTATTAGTATCATGTCCGAGACCCAATAATGAATGTTCACAGCTGAAACAATACGATAAGACGAAGCAAAAACATTCGTGAAAATGTTCATCAAGTTAGTAGGTATACATGAGTAACGATTTTCTCCAAACGACTATTGGGAATCTCAATAGTTGTGGATTGAATAAAAACGTTACTCGTATTGAAGCAAATATAACTTTACCTTGACAAACGTGGGAGTGTTGTTCATAATTATATCTTCATTGTGCACACTGAATTAAAATGTTACACAATGATTCTAGTGACGTAACGATTGATTATCACAGTCTTTGATGGCAGTTGAACTCTCACAAACATTGGACATATTTGTATCATCATCACCTATTATAATTTTTAATTTAACACACGATTATCTGATTACATGGTTTCTTTCATATGATGACAATTTCTGTAATTACAATTGATGGCATTACTGTATCAAACACAACACTTAACAACATTACACCAACTACACTGTTTTCCCGTGCCCATGCAACACTAAACATTCACCACGCATCCCGTTTCAATAACATTCTCTGCAAACAAGCGTATATGTGCGTATCATTCATTGACATATTAAGCAATATTACATATTATACTGACAATATTAATAATAGTATTAGTATTGGTTTAAATACAATCATATCTCTCCCCATTCATTAATAAGTAGTTAGGCCTACTGGCCTGAGCTGTTACCTGGTGCTGCAGCTTTCGCGGCAGGTTTCTTAGCAGGGGCCTTGGCTGGCTTTTTGGGTGGCATTTTGGAAGGTCTCTAGAGTCTACGAACTTAACTGTGTCCACGGATCCGTCCTCCTTTTTATGTTTAGGTAGCTGTGCAACGTTTTCGAGTTCAACCAATGCCGTCGCCGGTAACTGAACACGTGATGTTTATGCCTCAAATATTGGCATGCGGGATATGTCCGTGCATGCTACCGGTGTAACGACACAATAAGCCCATTGAATCGATAAATGCAATTACAGTAAGAATGCAAGACGTCAGCCAATTGACCCACTTTACAAACAACGCTACATGGAAGACCGCTGGTCGAAACATGCATGCATTTCGTTCAAAGGTTGCACTGGCACTCAAATATCGTTTGAGAATAACAGTAGCTGTTGAATTAAACAAGACAGCTGTTGAATTAAACAAAACAGGTTAATTTAAATACTAGCTAGTGCCAGTAGTGATAGGCCCTACACAGAGCTACGAAATATCGCGCATTTGGCGTGTAAATCTCACGTAGGCCCTATATTGGCCGTGTCAATTACTATTAAAATAAACAAGCTTATATCCACGCACGTGTCCATACGTACGTACGCACAATATACATACATATTATTTCCATGCACGCACTGGTAGCACAGAGCGTCCAGGGATCCCCGAACTAATTCTTATCATCGTCGGTGACGCCGCGCATAAACGCCAGTTATGTATTCACACATTATTATCGACGTACAACACGCGTGATAGCCCCCGTGTCTACCTGAACCAACAAATGACTTGCTTAAAGAAAGCCTAAAAGGCTGCATGGGCAGTGGACATACCACCAGGCACATACTAATATAGTAGCAAACCTTGAGTGTGTTGAACGTCTGCTTCTTTTAACCATTTAAGCCAAACGTATGCGGGTTGGGTTAAAATGTTACACGTCTACCATGTCATTTTTCATTTCAACAGTAGTAAAGACAGTGTGACAATTCAGCCTCCGTCCTAAGGGATGTTGAGTTGTGGTCTGATATGAGATTGATTACAGTTCTAAGTGTGCGTTCATTAGTTTCGTATCTCTTCTTCTTCTTCTTCCTGTGAAGGACTGGGCTCCTTAGGAGCGTCGTGAGTCCTGCGGCGTCTCTGTCCGTTGGTAGTTCCGGCCAGGGCCAATTAAAAGACATTGCACCACTATTGGGGCAACAATGGGTGTTTTTAGGTTAAAAACTATATTAAAATCTATATACACAATCTGGAGGTATTTATGGAGTGGTGAGGACTGGCTGCAGTTTGTGGAGACTGCGGCCTAGTCGACTCTGGAAGGACTCCAGTGAATGGGCTGAGGAAATAGAGGTTGGGAGGTGGTTCCACTCAGATACTGTACGAGGGAAGAAAGAGTGAAAGAGGGCAGGATGTTATCTCGGACTTCGTCACCCACTAGTTTTCCATGAGCACTACCATGTAGCAGCGCAACGAAAACATAAAGACAATTAACAATTGGCGTCATCCATTCAAAACACGTTTAGAGAGCGAGTCTCGCGAATATTTTAGTTGTGCACAGTCAGCTACATGACAGTCTCGCGACATCCAATCATAGATCACAGTTTGCACACAGAGCCACTTCTGAGCATAGCGGTAAACCAGCTTAGATAATTGTATGGGTTTGTTTGCGATCTTATGGATTTCTTATGCCAGTCTTACGGGAGAGCACAACACAGGGTTGGCAGCTAGTTGGCACCTATGTTTATGTATCAACATGGAATTGAAATAGTGTTCTTCTATAGCAAGTTATCTCAACTGACTATACAAATTACTTGCACCACTTTTTAAAACAAACGTTTTATTAAAACAATTTGTTAAGTACAGTAATAAGAAATTTCTACATTTATAGAAATTAGTAAAACTCATCATTCAACACGAATTCATATTATCTATGTCAATAAAATATGGTTTTTAATTAACTTTTATGATAAATAAGCAAAGGCATCAACAAAGAACACATAATAACTTAAACAATGATAACTGTAAAACAACTGATTTATGAATGCTGTTGGTGTACATATGAATGCTGTTGGTGTATATACAAAAAACAACATCCCATGGGTACAGTATAAAAATATCAATGCATAAGCACTGGAAGCTTTTGAATGTGGGGTGGGGGGGGCAAAGTTGGTTTCTGTGAGCGTATTGGGGGCCAATATCTACTTATCATATACCCACCAAAACACTGGGTTGGTGGCCCAGCTCCCAGGTCACTCCAGTTCCA
The DNA here is from genome assembly GCA_033239005.1 of Lamellibrachia satsuma. Taxonomy (NCBI): domain Eukaryota; kingdom Metazoa; phylum Annelida; class Polychaeta; order Sabellida; family Siboglinidae; genus Lamellibrachia; species Lamellibrachia satsuma. Next base: position 5,065,397 of record BSQZ01000015.1, on the reverse strand, counting down.
GCGCCCATGCAATTGTCAGTTCAACTCAGACCATTCCACTGCCAACCATTAAATAGCTAAGTATTTGTACAGCAGAAGTGTTGTAGTCACCATCACTGTTCATAGAGCAATATATCAGGGATCAGGGTCGAAAAATCCCTGAAAGAGATCTCAAAACCACGTAGACCTACCACGATCCCAGAAGTAAAATAAACATGTAGGGTGTACAACTAATGCCGGGTGGTTAATAGAAGTTCCTTCCAACGTCACTGGTCTCTAGTGGTGCCGCCACCTAGTGGCATTGCCACTGTTGTAACTTAGAGGTCTACAAGTGTGACTATGTTTTACTGTTAGATCTTGCTTGGCAGTTTTTTTATTTCCAAATTATTCCCTTGTAATTTCACTGTACTTTTTCACCACAAGCTGTCAACTACCAAAGAATATAATTTTTCAGGTAAGCAATCTCAAGTAAATATTTGAAATGTTAGTTCTTAGTACACCGTATTCTGGAATGATGGTGGTCTCTCATCCACTGAAAAACCATTGAGAGAAGAGACAGATACTTGCACTGTCTCAATGTCTGTGACAGCAGTGATGATCCTATCTGCCTGGACAGAACAAACATCAGTTAATACTTTTTGCCAGCCAAAGGTGGAGAAACCAAGGGAAGTGAAGCTTTATTAACTAGCTGTATTTTTCTGGTTTACTTTACAAACTTGACCATGCCTCACGAAGATAGCACCACTTTGATAGGGTAGGTAATGCCGAGAAGGTGCTCCTCTGGGAAGGGGTTCTTGGTAAGAATAATGAACTTGAACTTTTCTGCATGGTAGTCATTGAAATTGTTCTTGTTGTATTCCTCACCGTCTTCTGGTCGGATCAACTGTAGATATCTGCAACACAATGCATCATGGAACTGTGATCAAATTCAAAATTTCATGTAATGGGTATAGTTTTAGAATGTCATTAATGTTTTTAAAGCTATATAACAATAAATATTTTATGTTGAACTAGCTGATAGTTGCATCTTACCAATTGCATTGTTTTCTATTTTAGCACAAACAATTATTATTGGTGCGACATGTTCTCTGGTGACATGCTCTCTGGTGACATGACACTTTTTGACCGACCTGCCATTAATACATAACATTTGTATATATATGTGTATATTTATGCATTAATTATATGTGTTTTATCAGTATAATGCAAAGAATAATATGTATATATATATATATATATATATATATATATATATATATATATATATATATATATATATATAATAATAATAATAATAATATATGTATATATGCATGCATGTATGCATAAAATTATAACAAAACAGTGCAACAGCTAGGGGAGAGTGCTCATATGTTTACACTTCAATTCTCTCCATTTCCAACATAAGATTGTAGCACATTATTATTGTAACAATTCATCTTTTAAAAATACATGATTTATATGAGCATTATAATACAGATTGTCTGCATGACCAATGTATCTACATACATTGCATATATGTACAGTTGGAAATAAATGAATTATTATTATTATTATATGCGGTGTGGCATATTAATTAATATTAGTTTATTATAATATTAGCTTATTATAAGCACGCATGACTGAAGAATCAGTCAACTAACTTAACTGTTAAAGTATCAAACAAAGGCACATTGGGTAACTTGGGGCAGTTCCTATTGATAGAATGTACCATAAGTTCATAACGATAACTAAACTAACTTAATAAAATTTAGATCCTCCTTAATCCTCTTGGCCCATTCAGGAGCATAGGGCGTCAACCATGTTTCTCCACCTCACTCTCTTCTGGGCTAGAGCTTTGGCCTCTTGCCAGGTGACCCCCACTTTATCAAGATCTTGTAGTGTGGAGAGTCTCCAGTTGATTTTTGGCCTTCCTTGTCTTCTCTTTCCTTGTGGGTTATAGCCCAGTGCTTGTTTGGTTGTATTTGTTGGATCTTTTTTGAGTGTGTGGCCAATCCAGCTCCATTTTCTCCTCTTGATTGTAGTGCTTATTTCTTCCTGTTTGGTTTTCTTCCAGAGTTCTTTATTTGATATTTTGTTAGGCCACCATACCTTAAGGATGTATCGGAGGCAACTGTTGATGAAGACTTGGAGTTTGTTGTTGAGAGACTGAATAGTTTTCCACATTTCACAGCCATAGAGAAGAATTGGTTTAACGTTGGTGTTGAAAATGCGGCTCTTAGTGTTTATGGATAGTTGGGAAGAGAGCCATACAGGGGGTAGGGTTCTGAAGGCATGGTGAGCTTTATTGATGCGTAGCTCCACATCTTTGTCAGCTCCACCATTTGTACTGATGTTGCTCCCGAGGTAGATGAAGTCTTGTACTTCCTCAACAGTACACTTTCTAGTGAGATGGGTTCAGAGGATCTGCTGTTGATTTTCATCATCTTTGTCTTTCCCACATTGATCTTAAGACCCAGTTGGCTGCTTATTTCTTGAAGCCTTTCTTTTTTTTGTTGCATGTGTTTATGGGTTTCTGAGAGTAGTGCTAGATCATCTGCAAAATCCAAGTCTTCTAGTTGTGAGAACAAATTCCATTGGATCCCAGTACGATGGTGTTCTGTGGATCTTTTCATTGTCCAGTCTATGGCTATCAGAAAGAGCAGTGGAGATAGCAAGCAGCCCTGTCGTACTCCAGTTCCAATCTGGAAGCCTTCTGAAACTTGTCCATTAAAGATGACATGACCAGTGAAACATTCGTACATGTTCTTTATTAGGGTTACAAATGTTGTGGGTAAACCATAGTGCCTCAGGAGCTTCCATAGAACTGTCCTATCTATACTATCAAATGCTTTTTCGAAGTCCACAAAGTTTATGTAAAGGGAGCTCTGCCATTCAATGCATTGTTCAACGATAATCCTGAGTGTAGCAATGTGATCTGTGCAGGATTTATCCTTTCTAAAGCCAGCTTGTTCCTTTCTTAGCTTCTTGTCAACTGTTTCTTGTATCCTATCCAGGATGATACGGCAGAGAATTTTACTGGGCACTGATAGAAGCATGATCCCTCTCCAGTTCTTACATTCACTGAGGTTGCCTTTCTTGGGGATTGTAACTAGCATACCTGTCTTCCATTCAGTTGGTATTTCCTCTTTATCCCAGAGGGCCCTGAGGCCTATTCAAGATATCTTGGAAATATTCTTTCCAGCGTTGTAACTGTAAAGATTCCTTACTGAGAAGGTTTCCCTGTTTGTCCCTGATGGGGCGACTAGTGCTCTTGTTCTTCCCTGCTAGCTGTCTGGTGATCTTGTATAACTCTCTGGAGTTGTTTTGCCTAGCTGCGATCTCAGCCTCGTTTGCTAGTTTTTCGACATATGTTTTCTTGTCCCTCTTTGTCTTCTTTTTAACTGTTTTGTTTCTTTCCTGGTATTCCTGCTGCAGTTTTTTTTCCTTGTGTCATCTGCTTCCTTGTTGAGTTTCATTTTAGTCTCCCTCCTTGCCTCAATAGCTTCCCAGGTGTTGTCTGTAATCCAGTCCTTCCTCCTAGCTTCCCAGCAGCCTAGGACTTGTTCACAGGTGTCTGTAATTGCATTCTTGCATCTTGTCCACTTTTCATCAATGTTTTTTCCCTTTTCCAATGCTTGGAACCTGTTCCGTAGTGTGATTCCCAGTTCCTGTCGTATTTTAGTATTTTGAAATTTTCTTATCTCAAACCTTCTTTGTACCTTGTTATCCGTCTTCTTCTTAAAATTTAGATATCAGATATAAAAGTTTAGTAAGTTGTAATATTAAAAATATTGGCACACTAATTTTGTAAAGTAATAAGATGTTCTTTTACAATGTTTTCTATTTACACAAGCCATACACATACATACAATAGCTGTATGAAATAGAAAATAATTGTGTTTAGATAGATAGAAGGGCAAAAACAAAAGCTACCATCTTATTTTGTTAACACAAAGGAAGGGTGGTGTATCGGGAATCTCCAACATTGACTTACAGTCGCTGCTCTATGAAGCTCTTGTCCATGATGGAATTAAGAAGTCCTTTCTGTATCTCATCAAAGCGCATTGCGACTGTATCAAACATGTTCACTTCCATCATGTCAAGCACCACAGGCTTGCCATATCTGCCCACACAAAACACAATATTGTTAACACTTTCAATGCAGCAACTACTCAGTATTCAAATGCTTGTGAAGAGGATTATATTTTTAGCATTGATAGAGAAACCAAATTTTGTTATTATTCAGTTATACAATATGTCCATTTCTTTCAACCACTCAAAATTTCAATACTTGTGAAGAGGACTGAATGTTTCGCAAAGGTAGAGAAACCAAATAATGTCATTTAAATATACTTATCTGCTGGTCATGGGCATAATTCGTCCCGCATTCAGTATAATACTGAACTGTATAAATTACCTTAAAAAATCTTATCCATTCCAACAGTCTCAATGAAAACGAACAAATAAAGACCACAAAGATACATAAATATATATTATTATTACAACAGCAATGCCTACCTTACTGCACCCATTACAGCTTTTCTAATAATGTCAGGCACCATTGCTTTTGGACTGAGCGCATTTAAATAGTTGGTGTCTCGGTAACGCAGAAACACTGATGATTGGCCTGACGTGTCTATGATCAGAGGCCATCTGATCAAAGCAAACAAAAAACAACCTTGTCATCCTCATTTTTCTAATTATAGTAGTTGGCTAAACATTCAACTGTAATATATTGTGTCAATATAAACTTGATACTCTTGCATATAAAGCTCATGTGTTGCCATAAGCCATCGTGTTCAGTGCATAGAAAGGGTTAAGCTAGTATACCGGTACATGTACAAATGTCAAAGAAGGAATACTGTAAAGAAAGCTGAATTATTTTTGCCCTAGGTTTTTCATAACTTATTACCATGTCCTTCTCAAATATGTTCAAGGTGTATTAGATAGAAAGCTCCTTACCTGAGCCCTAATGCAGCTCAGGAGATATTACTTATCATCATTAGTTACCCACAAATGTGCAAAATAATTTTGTTAGTTAAATAGAACAAAATATGTCTAGTAGTGTTAGATCTTAAGTTGATCCATAGAGAAACAATACAACATAATATGTTTTGCGACATTATTATCTTTTCCCAGTACTCAATCCATTGACATAATACATTTTGTCCAAACATAGTACATACGTTATGCAGTTAGAAATGCAGAAATGAAATAGGACATACTTTCCTGAATCTCTGATTTTGTTTCCGACGTCTCTGATGAGGACATCATCCAGTTCCTTCATGTTGACTTTCTGCCCGGGGAAGTCATCCACGATGCCTTCCTCCTCTGTATAGAACACTTGTTTATTATTGTGTGAGTCTCATTCATGAATGTATTCAGTTTTCAACATGAGAAAGGGCATCCCTAACATGAAACAATATAGAGTGTATTCTAAAGTAAAATGGCTTTCACATGCTAATCACAATTCAAAGTCATGGAAGTCTGAAGAGGCCGACCAACAATTGGTCATCACCTTCTTCAATCTGTGATAACAATATTTCATTAAATCACACCGGACATGGTGGGAATCATCATATTCTACTTTTGTGAGATTTTCACTGAGACTAGAATTAGCCTATTAAAACAAAACAACACATTTTCCATGGTGATGCACCATCAGGCTTCCTAAATTTACATAATATCTGAGTCTTATGTATTGACTTCTTCCCCTATATTGTCTAACCTATGTGCTAGTTGTGATGATGTCACTAACGTACCCATGTGTTTTGCTTCCTGTTCCCGCAATGAGAACCTTGCCTGTTGCAGCTTTTCTCTTGCCTTTTCAACATCAATCTTGACAATTTCCAAGTGAGCCTCAGCATTATGAATGACCTGCAGCGTTGACACAAAGCAATAAACTTAAAATATTTACTAAGTCTTCACTAGTTGTTCAGTTGTCCTAGTTAAACATTTCCTGGTTGTTCAACTATCCTAGTACATTCCAGCACATTTCCCAGTCCTTAGGTTGTCTGCTATACATAAGTTTCACTCTATGTGCAGTACAGTGACACTTACTTGGATTGTTACTTCTGGTTTGTCGAAGCCTTCTTCTACGCCGTGGTCATGCTCTAAGATTCTGTTCTCGAGTTCTGTTCTGGCTTTGCACAGCTACAAAGTGACAATAGTCTTCCTGTTAAACAATCTGCCAGGATGCTGTGATCACTGGTCATCAGAAACAGGTGGCAATGTAAAACTGTTTGTGTGTCGGTGGAGCAAATATACCTACACACACCCACACACAAAGACAGACAGATACCACGCACAATGCACACCTGCACGCATGCACCACATAAGCACACTCGCTAGCATACACACAGGCATGCATGCACCAGTTGACATGAATTAATTTGTTAGCCTTTTGTAGTCTGTATACTGAAGTGTCAAACCTGTGTAACATGACTCACCAGTGTTTGTGCCATCTGGTAGTCCTGTTCAGCAATCTTAATAACCTCCTCAAGCCTAAGAAAATAACAATTAAATTTAGAGCATAAGCTACAAACATTATATAGAATTAATTTTTTCACATTCATACAAATTAAAAATAGAACAAACATACCACAGTCGATAAAGTGGTTATTACACATTATAATGGGTATCTGTAAGTAAAATACATCTAGTTACATCCCATAATCAATATTTCCAATAATTTTAGATTCAATAATTAATGCCGGAAATTAATGCCGGATATAAACCTGTGTTAGTGTGCCCAGTTGCCAAAATAGAAAGATTGTACAATTGGATTGAAAGGCAGCTTCTCAACCCTCATCCTATGGGGAGACAAAACAAAACATGCACATGGAAGACAGGTTAAACTGGAAATTGTTGTACCCAGTGCTACATCTAACACACTATGTTACAGTGTAAGCAAAGCAACTGTAGAATGCCCACTTCATTTTCTCTGCTTCTCTTCGATGTTGGTCTTCCTCTGCCCGCTTAGACTTCTCTCCATCCAGTTTCTGGAGTAGTGACTCTGTTTCACCGATATCCCACTCCTTGAACAATGTCTGCACTCCCTGCTGTGATGCTACCTGGTGTCAAGATAACAGAAAATATGGTGTAATATATATATATATATATATATATATATATATATATATATATATATGGTGTAATATATATATATATATATATATATATATATATATATATATATATATATATATATATATATATATTAGAACAATAGTGCAAACTGTATGCATAAATATTTCAGCAGACCTGGAACTTTACAAAAAACTATCACATGCCACAATTCCCAAAACTTTATAGAAACATAACTATCAAGATATACAGTATTCCCAACTTCATATTCCTTGCATATCACAAGTTGTTTCTGGCTAATACCTGCAGTTTAGTAATACAAGAAGGTAGGCAATTGGGACAAAATCCAAATACATGTTTCTTTGGGTAGATCCAGGTTTACAAGGATGAGAATAACTAATACATTATGTTATATATCTGCTGCTAAAATGTTGAACCATATTACCATGAACCATAAATTATTACCATGAAACATTTCTGGCATATCTTTTCCTTTTACTGCATAATACTATGCCCCAACATAGAGAGAATATTTCATACAAGAGGAAGCATACACTCTAGAGAGCATAGTGCTCTATAAACGTTTGAAAGAACGCACATGTTCTGCAGTCTGCCCATCCTCAGCTAGAAGACGAGGATCTGCGCCAAATTGTAGAAGCATCTAGAAACATCAAGCCTGTTATTTCTCTCTAACCACTGCAACTATCACAGAATATTACATCTCAGTTAATTCAAGTCATGTTGATCACGGCTTTTTCTCAACTCACTTATTTTTTGCAATTAATATAGCAAAATATAGAACAACATACAAAATGTTTGAAATGTGAAAGCTAAAGAAACACTATTTAAAGGACATCACCATAGTTAATAATTTTGATGACATTTCAATTTGCCTTATTCTAGACAGGCTCCCCAAAATATGGTGTTTTAATCACAACATAGTGAATGTGTCTTAATGCAAAGCGTGATTTGATCAGCGTTGACTAGATGTGCATGTGATAGGGAACATAAGTCTTACGACCTAGTTTTAGCTCTGGAGTCCACTGGCGACCTCAGCTGTTTTGATGCCCATGTAAAGAATAGGATTATATTTTGTTTTTGGGTGTACTCACAGAACTGACACCAAATGGTGTAAATTTTTCTGGTTTCAGATCAATGAAAAGACGTTCCAAGGCCAAGTTAATGTTAAGTTGGTATGGGATGACTGCACTGCTATTCAGCAGATTACAGACAAGGGGTAATTGCCATTCCGGAATTGGAATTGATTGACCTTCAATTCCAATTCCAGATTTGCAATTGATTTCCGAAAGTCAGTTGGAATTGAAATACAAATTTGTTATATTTTTGGGGGGAATTGGAATTGATTTCGTTGGAATTATTGACTTGATACTGTTAATCTAAACCCCTTAAATTTACTATTAAAATCATATTGTCTGCTATTAGTATGTCACCCTGAATCTGGTAACACAGACAGACAGACAGACAGACAGACAGACAGACAGACAGACAGACAGACAGACAGACAGACAGACAGACAGACAGACAGACAGACAGACAGACAGACAGACAGACAGACAGACAGACAGACAGACAGACAGACAGACAGACAGACAGACAGACAGATGTGTTGAATGAACAGTAGTTAATTTGTTAATAATATCTGAATAAATGATTGTGCACACATCATTTCAAGTACAAATAAAACTGTGTTAAAATGAATTGGATTTGAATTTTTTCTTAGCCTAGGATTTGAAAAGTTGGAATTAGAATTGACAATTTGGAATTGGAACTGATTTTTTGGAATTGACGAAAGGGAATTGACCCCATGTCTGGCAGATTATGTTTTAATGTAGGTATAACAATATTTCCATTAACGCTTATGATGTTATTAAATATATTTGATTAACAATTTACAGTTACTTTGTATGTGTCCCTCATTGACATATAAAGTTGAAGAACTGCAAAAGACAATGCCATGGTTTCGACAATAACATTCCGGATCGAACTTCGAAGATAAAGTTTAAAATCAATAAATAGTTGTAAACAATAATGTAACTAGTTGGGTGATAAGGTGATAAATGCAATTCAAGTAGTCACCAATCGGCTTAACTAACGCGGAACCTCGCTCCAGAGCTAAAACTAGGTCACAAGACTTACATTCCCTATACATTTCGTTTATAATTTTATTCGTGTTTCACTACGGTGCTGCACACTGTTAATTGGTTTCATTGTAATGATGAGCTCACATAAATTAAACACACATATCCTGAGGTTGTGCTGATGTGAAAAGATAAACCATTTTCTGCATGATTGCATCTGAAAATATCCAAATGTTAGATATGAAAAATTTTGGCATTCTGATGCTAGCATTGTGATATTTTTTTATTTAAAAAGAGGTTTGCATGATTTGGGAAAAAAGCTATTCTTTTTGATAATTTGTTAAATATTTAAATATGATTGGGCACACAGTGTCACTGATACACAATTGCTCTGCAAACAGATTATTAAAATATCCACCAGGGGCACCACCTCTCATTTTTATTGTATCATTTAATGCAGATCATAGAAATCTGCAGCATCATCCATTCATAAATTATTCCTGAGGGACTCACTTCGCATGCCCCGAGGTGGCCAGCAAAGGCAGCTCTGTAAAGAGGTGTCCGCTTGAACTGTCCAACAGTGTTGGGATCAGCACCTCTGTCTGCCAGGAACTTGATGGTGTTCGTGTCCCCACCACCTGTTAGCAGGAAGACAAATGTACTGTTCACAACTTTAACATTGTATAGCAATTTTGAGGTTGTGTAACTTTTGGTTTTGATGCATATCTAAGCACGGGTAACCAAGTATTTGGGTGAAATAAAAGGTTTTGTACTGCACTGTATTGCTAATACATGACCAATACACTTTATGAACTCATAAACCATTATCTAGGTTCTGGCATGTGACCATGCATGACTATTAGCACTACTCATACATCAGGCACTAGCACAGAACCATGTATGATACACCAATACAGGAACCTGCACTATGTTCTAGTAATAGACCATGCACTAACCACAGGTACAGGACCATGCGGGGTAAACTGAAGAGCAGAAGACATCCTACAACTCACTTGCAGCTTCAGACAAAGCTGTGTTGCCATTTGCATCCTCACATTCAATGAGGTCAAGAAGATGTCGTTCCCTCTTAGCTTTGCCAACCCTATCCTGAGGAACTTCATTTTTATTGTCGAGTTCCTCAACCTGCGGATTCCAAACATATGCTAATGAATATGCAATAATGCAAAATGGAATACTTGCAGACGATAACTCAGTTACTGTTTATATCTAACAGGGGTGGGCTACAGATAGATGAAAACTATAAAATTGTTGGACTCTCAATAAGCCAATGACTTCCTTGTCCACTTGTCATCAGGAGCTTGTTGTTTTGAATGACAACAAATCTTGTTATTTCATGTTAAATTATGTTAAATCTTGTTAAACTGTGGATGAGCGAGGTGACCGTATTACCGATCAACAGTGGGAGTCGGAGTGAGTGTCTGTGGGACTAATGTACTGTACTGTTATGGAAATAATTTGGGACTGTTCCAGGGTGACCATAATGGTGAGGTGGCTATATTTTCGAGGTGACAGTAAAGGAAGGTTCGACTGTACTAGCATTTACATTTATCAACAGTGAATCACAATGTTTTCTTTCCACTAGAAATACATGTTCTATTGTGTTTATAGGAAAAAAGCATACAAACATACATGCATATTGGTGTACATGTTTAAGTGTGCAAGCCCAGTCTGCCTAGGTCCCACTATAAGCTGTATGTGGTCAACTGCAAGTCCTCACACACTCCTACCTGACACCCTTGTAGGGCAGAACAACACTTACCTCCTTCAAAACATTTTTAATCTCATTGAGGTCCCCATCAAAGGCAGCCTCCAGCATCCTTTTCTTCCTCTTCTTCTCTTCTATCTTGCGCCTTCGTTCCTCGTCCTTTGCCTGCTGTTCCCTCTCGGCCTGTTCTCTTTCCATCTTTGCCAGTTGCACGTATGCCTGCAACAACACCAACCAGGCTAGTCAATATCCCCCTTAGCAAAAAAAATAATTCTTATGGAATATTCTGTAGAATTTTTAAAGAATATTATATAGGATATTTGCGGACATAGCTATAGAATTTGTTGTTTTCTATACAATATTCTGGTATGCTCAGTAGAATTTTATAAAATTCTATTAAAAATCTATCGAAAAATTAAGTAGACAAACTATTTCTGTAGAGTCTGTAGTATTCCATAGTTTTCAATGAAAATTTTTACTGTACTCTACTCTACTCTACTGTTTACTAAGGGCCCACAAGCGAACATCATACATAGTCATTCACATTCTTTTTAGTAATACAAAGTTAAGTTTATTGAACAGTTGCAGTGTGATAAGAGAGGAACACGTGCTGGTTACAGCATGAAGGGTGAGGCCATTTTCACAGGTTGTCGTGCATCAATGTAATCCAAATTTTCATGTAGGGTGAAAGGGATTTGAGGCTAAATGACATTGGTGTTCCACATCAATGATTTGAGAGGACCCTTAAAACATTACACTGGCATCATAACCATGCAGTGTATTTGAAGGATATCATTTAATATTTCAAGTGTCTACAATGTTAGTCATTAGGAGTATAGGACAAATATGATGAGTAAAAATTACGAGCCTGCTCTAGCATACGAGTCATGTGACAGGGAATTCCAACAGATGTATCTTTCTCATAAATATAAAACATCCAGCGAGGGTACTAAACATCAGGCTAGTTTACAACAAACCTAATACTTGAATAACATATTTATTTACAAAAACTGTTACTGGATCAAAGCAATTATTAAATTTTTCTCAAATATTAGAACCTTACTTTTTAAAAGTTAGAAAACAAATGATAATATAAAGTGTATCAAAATAATTACTTCAAGGGAATCTCAGAATTTATGCCAACTTTCGTTTAGCATTTAAATAGTATTCAAAATATCAACAATTTCCTAAATAAATTAATTTAAATCTTATTATCCAGAGCAACAACAATCAGCTCATAATCTCAGGAAACAATGTACTTAGGTTTATACACAAAATTGACATTAGAGGGTAAAGAACTCATCAAATGAGAAAGAATACCTACATCTCTTTCCAACTTGTCCATCAGTTCTTCATACTCTTTCTTTTCTTTCTTCTTCCTCGCAAGTCTCCTCCTTGCAAGAAACTGTCGGACAGCACGCTGTATCTTAAGTGCAGCATCATCTTCTTTTGTCCATCTCTTCTTCTGCACTTGTTTCACATCTTTCTTATCAGGTTTTTTGATGGATTCTTTGCTGGACTTCCCCTTCACTGCTATCATGTTGCAAACAAATCATAATTCTACGAGCTGTAACTACTGACTGGCAGATTGTTTAACTATTTGAAACAGAATGTGGACATAACAACACTTCCAGAGCATGGAGAGATTGTCAAAATGTCTGGGAAACAATATTGGCAGACGGGAAAGGGAAAACAAACTTAGGAGATCCAGAAAGGGCATTTGTGGATAGCAGACATCGGGAGATAATGGCAGAAGAGTGATATAAATGACAATCAGTAAGACAGAGACTCTAGATGCTGAGAAATATTTTGATGTGTCTCCATGACTTGCAAGGGATACAAGGGAACAAAATAAATGTTTCACAAACTTTGACAAAGTCCTCTTTTTGATCTTGTCACACACCAATTCAGTATCTTACATGTTCCTGGCTTTCCTGCTCTGTATGCACTACATGCCCAGACAATATAGCTTCATATTCTCCAAATGTTAAGAAGTGTGAGAACTAGGAGACGTTGCACTAAAAATGCAATTAGGAACTTAATTACTTCATTTTAAACAACGCCTGATTGAGACGATCTCTCCACATTCACATACTATGCACGAATCTGGCTCAATTTGTTACCTGGTGCTGTGGCACCTTTCGCTGCAGGTTTCTTAACAGGTGCTCCTTTAACAGGAGCTTTGACAGGCTTTTTGGGCGGCATTGTTTAAAGTTTTCTTGGAATTTAACTTCGTCCAAGGATCTGTTCACACTCGTGAAGCGCCATTTTTAAACAAACGAGGCCCGTGCATAGTGATCGACCGAAATGTGTCGTGATTGGATATTTCCAGTTTTGCAAACTCGAGTATTTCCCGCCACGAGCAGTTTTACGAAGTTTTTGTGTTCATTTGCGACTGTATTGAACACTATGTGGAACAACGATGGAGGTATTATAAGTAGACAATCGTAACTAAACCAGCAATGTTACAAACAACCAAATAATTTGTATCACGATGTTGTAACTAGGTTTTTGTAACATTTGTTTTGGGCGATAAATGGGTCGTTAGCCTTTCTGCACCATCGATAACTTAGAAATTGGGTTATCGATGAACATTCCAACAAGCAGAAATAAATGTGTCGCACCACTTTATTGACAACCTCAATATTCTACTAGATAAAATCATTGAGCAGAAATTCTCACATGTATTACTAGTACTGGCAGACTTCAATTATCCAATGATTGACTGGACAACAATCTCTACCACGGCACTAGGACTACGCACTACAGACACAGGCACAGCCACAGCTGTAACTACAGAGCCAGAGGATAAGGAATTTAAGTTCATTGAGAAACTGTGAGACTGTTGGTGCAGAACATAGCTGAACACACTAGAGGCAGGGTACAAATGAACCATCACTCTTGGACCTTGTCGTCATGGGTGAAGACACACTGATTCCAGTGAATGATTGAAACAGCCTCTGGCTCTGCATTAGGAAGAATTGATCACTCTATCATCAAGGTGGTTGTCAATTGCTCACCAGACTACAATCCAGTTAATAAAACTGTTTATACATATGACAAGAGGGATTACACCAAAATGGATGACATTCTAAATATTAGCTGCGAAGTAGAATTTTCAAACCACCAGGGAGATGTGCAAGCCCAATGGGATATATTTACATCAAAGTTTAGAGACGCAGAAGAACAATGTATTCCAAAGAAGGTGATATTGGAAAGAGCCAGAAACTACCCAGTGCCATTGGACATCAGTTAAAATAAAGAGGAAAAACAGATTGTGGAAGAAATATCTATGAACCAAAGATGCTCAAATTTATCATGAATTTTGCAGACTCTGAATCAGGTCAGGAGACTGACAAATAAGGATATCATAAAGCAAATCAAGCAGAATCCCCAAAAGTTCCTGCAGTATGCTCAGACAAAAATGAAGACAAGAATGGGGATGCCTATCTTGGTAAAGAACAAAGATGACACTGATGTGTCTGACTATGAAAAAGCAGAAGTGTTGGCTGATTATTTCTCTTTGGTGTTTACCAGAGAGCCAGATGGAAACATTCCTGAGGAAACAACAATATGTTTTAACACTATGAAGACTTGCACTATCGACCCATGGATGGTCGCAATGAAACTAAAGAAGCAAAATATATAAAGATCACCAGTCCAGGACCGGATGGCCTTCATCCTTTGTCTTAAATGAATTGGTAGATACTATCAGTATTCCACTCAGGGTTGAACAAAAATCATGATTTTAAAAAAATGGATTTGTTTTTATTTAAATGGGATTTTTTTTTATTTATTTGATTTTTTTTTAAATCTTGTATACACAATGTCATAAAATATTTTACTATCAGGCTATCTGGTGTCAATACAGTTACACAAGTGTGTGCACGTTGTGCTTTTGTATTAAAAAACACACAAAACTTTGTTGATCTCGATGCTTGTAAACAATTATTTGTGTTAAATTCATATAAATCAGCGATTAAAAAAACGGAAGTCCAAAAAAAAATCATAAATCAATGATTTTTTTGGAGCGATTTACATCATGATTTAAATCAAACAACCCCGATTCCACTATCCATCATATTTAAGACATCACTGACAACATGCTACCCACATATTGGAAAAATGCAAATATATATTATCTGCAGTACACAAGAAGGGAAACAAGCTCAAAACTACAGACCAGTTAGTCTGACCAACATAGTAGAGAAAATATTGGAGGCAACAATCAGAGATGCCATCATTTAACACATGAATAATAACGACCAGCCCAGCAACAAACAATTTGGTTTTATCAAGGGTAGAACTACAGTTCTACAGTAAAACTTGACATATGGACTGACAGACAACAGAGGATGAGTCAACGTAATATACTGTGATTTTATGAAAGCATTTGACAAAAGTGCCGGATCACTGACTTTTAAAGAAACTACAGAGCTACGGAATAAAGCGAAACATATCGGACATATTGGACATGATTGCAGCACTGCTGGCTCACATATTGGACATGATTGCAGCACTGCCGGCTCATATATTGGACATGATTGCAGCACTGCCGGCTCACATATTGGACATGATTGCAGCACTGCCGGCTCACATATTGGACATGATTGCAGCACTGTCGGCTCACATATTGGACATGATTGCAGCACTGCTGGCTCACATATTGGACATGATTGCAGCACTGCTGGCTCACATATTGGACATGATTGCAGCACTGCTGGCTCACATATTGGACATGATTGCAGCACTGCCGGCTCACATATTGGACATGATTGCAGCACTGCCGGCTCACATATTGGACATGATTGCAGCACTGCCGGCTCACATATTGGACATGATTGCAGCACTGCCGGCTCACATATTGGACATGATTGCAGCACTGTCGGCTCACATATTGGACATGATTGCAGCACTGCTGGCTCACATATTGGACATGATTGCAGCACTGCTGGCACACATATTGGACATGATTGCAGCACTGCTGGCTCACATATTGGACATGATTGCAGCACTGCCGGCTCACATATTGGATATGATTGCAGCACTGCTGGCTCACATATTGGACATGGTTGCAGCACTGCTGGCTCACAGAACTCCACATGTCCAAGTAAACAATTCATATTCATGGCAAAAGTAATAAGTGGAATACCCCAAGCTTCAGTGATTGGCCCTCTACCCTTTTCACATTCTAATTCTTAAACGACTTGCCTAACGTCGGAAACAGCTCAGACATCTTCCTGTTCGCCGACGACATGAAGCTTTTCAACCCAATCTGTACTCAGGATGACTACATAAGACTACAACAAGATCTAATCCTCGCCGAATACTGGACAGATTCATCACTCTTGAAATTCCACCCAAGTAAATACAGTCATATGAGAATCGGTAAATCAAATATCAATAATTACAGGTACACACTGGGACCAGATCATACAATACCGAACAGTACAGACAAGATTAAAGATGTTGGAGTTACTTTTGATTCTTCACTAAACTTTAAGGCACATGTCAGAAACAAAATTAACAAAGCCAACTCAATGATGGGCATAATACAGCATACCTTCAACCACATGGATGAACAGTGTTTCACAACAATTTTTAAGTCCCTTGTCCACCCACACAGAATATGCTAATGAAGTCTGGACTCCATCCCTATTGAAACATATCACAGCACTTGAAAACGTCCAGCATAGAGCTACCAAATTAATTCTATAAAGAGCATTTACAGATACTAAATTACCAACTCTGGCTTATCGTTGACTCGGTGGAGACATGATAGAATTATGTAAGATATTAACAGGGAAATACAATGCTTCAGTTTCATCTAGTTTAGTTACTCTGAGAGACAATGATTCTGACACGAGGATATTTATGCCTTAAAATATGCAAAAAAAAGATGCAGAATATATATTAAAAAATATTCATTTGTACACCGATGCACAGACGTATGGAACAGCCTCCCACAGTCCATCTATCCAATCGTTTGAGTCAAAAATAGATAAGTTGTGGCAAAGCCATCCCATCAAATTAGACTATGCTGTCCCACCCCTATCCTGGAAATTGTCAGAGGCATGCGCAAACTCAGACCTAACAAAAGCAACAAGTGGAAGAGCTTGGCATTTGCCCCAGAGGCATATGACACCTTGTGGAATGTTGAAACATATTACTATCTAGTTTGCTGCCAGATAGCAGGTTTAATCATGCTAATCCATGATCAAATATCGTGATGATAACAACAGTCGTTGATTACGTTTATTAATAGTTTTTAATTTTATTATATTTTATATTAAGTTTTTAAATTTGCACCCGGTAATGGCCACACATCAAATCGTTCATTGTGACTAACACAGTTTATCTATATCTATGCAGACATAAAATTATTGTCGCATTTGCGACTGTAATCGCAACTTATTTTTTTTGAGCCCTGCACATGAGCATAGTAATCGGCAAGTCATGTGCCAGTTGAACCAAGAGTTGAGCTATTTACTAGTCAGTGCAAAATAATGCCATTTTGGCCAACCCCTATAAATTCCTGTATGTGTGCAAAAATGATATGTTGTTTTCTGATAGTTCTTTCTAAATATAATTAGCTTGCTGTAAATGCTGTTTGTGTGTTGACAGGTCAGAATGCAGGAGGGTTTGGAGACCAAGGTGGTGGTTACCTTAATTCGCCAGGCTTTAATACAACACAGAATCCTTCACAAGAACGAAGGGTATTGTAATTCTCTCCACAGTTGTAGTGGATAAGCTATTAAAGCTTCACTCTAGACCTAGAGCTTCTGATGTTAGTTTTTACTTTCAATGCATGTGATATTATATAATAATGTTGCTCTTCGTGCTAGGCTACCATTAGTGCCATCCATGGCAATCCTGGTTGCAGTTTATTCTGGTTTCATACTCTTGAGTGCCAAATAAACATATAGGCCAAATAAAAGTATAGGGTGGCAAATTGTTCAAAACAAATAATAGTACAGTGCGAAAAAAGTCACTAGTATATTTGTCTTTTTTTTACTCGACGTGAAGCCAAGGCGTCCTTAGAAAACTACGCGGATTACCGTGTATTTTTTTTCTTCCGAATATGCATAAACTTGGTTCGTATTCGCGTCACAGCAGATATAGTAACTGCATTTTCTATCTGCAGAAAACCGGGGAATTTTCTGTTTTTAAATGGACATTAAAGTTTTATTGAATTGAATACGCAAGTCCGTTTCAGGGCCAGGGGAAACCGCCGCCAGTCAGTTACGCGTTGATAATGGCATTTTAACTAATAATATACCACGTCGAGCTCCAGAGAACTAAGGATTCTGATCGATTCATCTAATTCGTGGAAATTTAACAGTCTAACGCTTAGGGATCAAAATCTAGGATCCTCAGAAGCACAGGATCATGATAAATTCACGACTGTCATTCGAAAGGATGAGAACTTAGCCGTCAGAGGGAGCCACATACAGCTCCAGTTGGGAGCAAGTGATTTTATCTCGAGCGGTGGATGATTGATTAGCGCTAGCAATAGTGAGTGAGAATGCTTGCTCTCCTAAAAATTGTACCTTGCACAATTTGCCACGATTATCGGAGAATATAGGCTGGCACAAATGTTAAAATTTAATAATAGTAATAAGGTGCAAATAGGGTGGCATTTTTCATCAAATAAATATGCGTATAGGGACGTTTATTCAGCACTCAAGAGTAACTTTGATTCCATTCATGAAACAAGCATTCAGTGATCTTCTGACCTAAAAGTCAAAGTCAAACTCATGAGCCAAACATGTGGTGAATCTTTCTTCCAGGGTTAGGTTCAGTTGTAATTGCGTAATTTGTAATTACTTGGAACGCATCATTTTTGGAACACATAATTGAGGTTTTTTAGGCTTTTCATTGTAATCAATTGACCATTGCAATTGAACCCAATCCTGGTAGGAAGAATGCACAAGTTCACCTGAAATCATGTCTAAAACGAACAGTAATAAACATGTAGGCTTCCTAAAGTTATAAAACAGTGTAGTCATACTCATCTTATGACCTGTTGCGATTGACCAAATATGTAGCATTGTAATTGATTTTTTGAAGCGATGTAGTTGTTATTGTAATTTTTATTATGCTTTGTAATTGAGCCCACCCCTACTTTGTTCAAAATTGTTTGATTCTAGTTGCGGGCAGCGCACATGTCAGTACTCACATTTGCCTACAGAATGAGTGATAATCTTCCAAGAAAGCAAGAACTCGGTGTTCTGTACACATACGGTACATTCAATGTACAGTTTAGAACCAATGAGGTAGATGTGATGTCGTTCTGACATTGTGATATTTCCTACAATAGCGCCCGCAACGAGCACAGAGCTGTCTACCATGCACAGTGGCCCAGATTTACAAAGCCAATCAGCAGGACGACAGTTTCTACATTGAAGGCACAGAAGTACATCAGGTGGGTAAGAGTCCAATAGATTGTATTGTCTCAGGTATATTGTTGTTCAATAATTAATAATAAGCTTTTTTGTACTTTTGGTAATTAAGGAAAACTAACTGAGTAGCATAACATAATAAGTATTGATCATTATAACAAATGTTTTGGTACTTCTGTATTGCCTAAGCAATCGATGTTATAGGCATTCATTAAGTACAGATGCCAGTAATGATGTTGTGTTGGCTGGATACTGTAAAAGTACTAAGTTAATTAATGGGGGACTCACAACACTAGACAAATGTACGTTAGTTTATGATAAGCTTTTGAAGAAGGTATGTTACAAAACTGCTGCAGAATCATTTTCTGGTGATGTTTAGAAAAAGATTGTATCTTCGTTGTGATATGTTTCAACAGATCACAATCATTGGCATTGTGAGGTCAGTGAAGGAATCAGCCACAAGACTGGACTATGAGATAGATGACATGACTGGCCCACCTCTTGAAGTCAGACAATTTGTCGATAATGATGTAAGTAAAGTATACTGAACCTAAGCTGAATGATGTGTGTGAAGCGATAATTTTGCTCTGACAGTGAACCACAACTATTTGTGTCCCTTCTGTTTAATTACCTTCTGTTTGATTATGATTTGTTGATTGGCTGAACATTTTCATATTATTGCACCACTTTGTCAAATCGATATCGCTCTTTCTGATGGTTGTATTGTTTTATGTCAGTCTCGGGGGTGAGATTTAGCAAGTCATGGAAGGTAGCCAGTCGGGCTACCAACCTTGCAAAGTGAAGTAGCCCGACAGCTCTTTAGGTAGCCCACTTGCTAATCAATATTTTGATGATAGAAAGCAAATACTTTGAAGATAGAATGAATGTATAAGCGACATCAATGACAAATAAAAAAAACAGTTTTGAAACATTTATTTTCAAGGCAGGATCAATACAGTGTGATACATAATACAGAATAAAATACAGTATACAATTGTACACATGTGACAGGTTGTTTTGCTTTCATAACATGGTACACCAACAGTCTACGCAAAAAGTCTCTAAGCGTCACAGGACATCAGGTCCTGTGAACTGAACAGTTTTGCTGATTTTTTTACAGGACCTTATTTTACTCTAGCTTAAAGAAACTTTAACCAGTTTCCCGATTAATTCACCAGAAGCCCTCCGCGCACAATGTAGATATATCTAACTATAATCAAGATAGCTTATGTTTTTAAGTATGTTTGTATGTATAATTATATGTGGTTATGCTAGCGTTTTTTTCCTAGACGGCTTGCATCTCGGGTGCCAAACTTTCAGGGATTAATGTACGACCCCATGAATTATTTTTTTTTAAATACCCCATATATCAAGGGTTCTTCGTGGTTTTTATGGTAAATCAAATGTTCGCTGCGTAAAACGTTAACTTCCAACAATCGCAGAAACCACGCACGCTGCGGCGAATACTTCGGTATGTAAACCGTTTGAGAGTACGTAGCGCCATCTGGGCGGTTTATATTAATTATAGTAGAAATCACGCACCCACCCAATACACGATAAAAAGACAGTAGAAAGCAGATAGTCTACTGTTCTACAACCAACACAAGTATCCATGGGTGTTCACGCGACCTTCTACATTTTGAACTTGCAACGAGTGTTGCATCACGTGCGTGACGCGGTTGTTTCTGTTAATATGTTCGAGCGTATTGATGGCATATTGGCCTGAGGCATTTAACAAACATTGCTATCATGACTGAACTACCACGTTATCCCGTCCTGGGATGGACATTTTTGCTAGTATATATAAAAGTGGCGCTACGCGGCACCAAGACTATTAACATGACCAGTTATTATTTCAGTGTAGAATGACCGTTCAGTTACATGTTGAGCGTCGATGTGGTTGATCAAAAATACAATGAATGCTCCCTATTGATATTGCTTCGGCTACGGTTTGGCAACATTTCTTGCAATGTCAAACGTGTCACAAAAACATTATTTATGGTTAACATCAACGGGACATAGCCAGAACAACACTTTTGAGATGTTTATTAACATTCCGTTTATTTTAGCTGGGTTTAAAATAATGCAGCTCCGTAAATATTTCAAGTCGCCATGCGGGCTACTGTTTTAAAAGATTGAAGTCGCCCGAAGCCATTTTTGGGCGCCATTGGCGACCGCTAAATCTCACCCCTGCAGTCTGGAGGTTTCTTCCGTCTGTATTTTTACGAAATAGTCCGCTGCTAATAAGAATGTAGAATTCAAAATTGGCGGACAACTAGAGTTTGACTTTTGGTGATTCAGGGATGACAAGTGAATTTGACAACGTCTTTAGATATTATTTTGATTTAGATGGTAGAAATTATAGTGGTGATGATACGAGCAGTGAAAATGGTAGCAAAAATGGTGAGTTTCTACTCATAAATTATGAGTTGGTGCCCAAGAATATGCCATCTGCCGCAACAACATCACAGGCCTATTGTGGTATCTTTTAAAACGCGATTCTCTCAGTAACAAAATTATGAAATCACAACATACATCCTCCAGGAAAAATGCCTTTGCGATTGACATAATTATTATTGTCAAATGATAAGTTGTATGTCATATTGAAGCTCTTTAGATGCTGTATCTGATAAAGTAAAACAACCAAAACAGTCAAATGTGACTTTTGGTCAGATATGACAGCAAGGGATACATTTTTCTCTTCTACATTTTGATGACTGTTGGTTTCCAGAAGAAGGTGGCCGATGTCATCGAAACGTACAAGAAAACTTGATGAACATTTTGATGAGCTCCCCAATAAAAAATGCAAATCAGATATTGTTTGACTTTGCAGTATAGTAGCTAGTCTTTGACATGTGTCACATGTTTGTTGTCCAGGAAGACACGCCTGACAATGAGCGCACACTAGCAGCGAGAGAGAACACCTATGTGAGGATGTACGGCCATATTCGAGGCTTCGGTGGCAAGACCAGCGTTGTTGCGTTCCGTGTCGTCCCTCTGGTGGACATTAATGAGTTGACGATGCACCTACTGGAAGTGATGCACAGTCACATGGTTCTCACGAAGGCACAGAGTGTAAGCACCATCTGTCAATGTTTTCTGAAAAGTTCAACCTTTGGGGTGTGTGTCGTAGGTCACATTTTTCTGTGTTGCCCACCACCTGCCTGGAGGCACAGTGTAGGTGAACCTTTTCACCCCAAAAACGCAATCCCCAATTTTCTTTTCTCAGAGGAAATTATTTTACAATTAGCCATGAGTAGATACTGTATAGGAATCACCACTGTATAGGACTTCACAAACTGCGTATCAGTCAGTTTATTTATTTCTCATTGTGCTGTTGTACTGTGCTTTTATATAACTTGTGTATGTATATGTACCAAAGAACATTTGTTAATTGTGCAGCAGAAGCATGAACAGTTATGTGGTCTTTGAACAACTGTCCATGCAGATGGGATTTAGAGATCATGCACGTTCATCTTTATTTAGATGCTTGGTAGTGCACCACCTCCCAGTTGACAGTTTGGTAATGTACCACCTCCCAGTTGACAGTTTGGTAATGTACCGCCTCCCAGTTGACAGTTTGGTAATGTACCACCTCCCAGTTGACAGTTTGGTAATGTACCACCTCCCAGTTGACAGTTTGGTAAAGTACTGCCTCCCAGTTGACAGTTTGGTAATGTACCACCTCCCAGTTGACAGTTTGGTAAAGTACTGCCTCCCAGTTGACAGTTTGGTAATGTACCACCTCCCAGTTGACAATTTGGTAATGTACCGCCTCCTTGTTGACAGTTTAGTAATGTACCTCCTCCCAGTTGACAGTTTGGTAATGTACCACCTCCCAGTTGACAGTTTGGTAAAGTACTGCCTCCCAGTTGACAGTTTGGTAATGTACCACCTCCCAGTTGACAGTTTGGTAAAGTACTGCCTCCCAGTTGACAGTTTGGTAATGTACCACCTCCCAGTTGACAATTTGGTAATGTACCGCCTCCTTGTTGACAGTTTAGTAATGTACCTCCTCCCAGTTGACAGTTTGGTAATGTACCACCTCCCAGTTGACAGTTTGGTAATGTACCACCTCCCAGTTGACAGTTTGGTAATGTACCACCTCCCAGTTGACAGTTTGGTAATGTACCGCATCCCAGTTGACAGTTTGGTAATGTACCACCTCCCAGTTGACAGTTTGGTAATGTACCACCTCCCAGTTGACAGTTTGGTAATGTACCACCTCCCAGTTGACAGTTTGGTAATGTACCGCCTCCTAGTTGACAGTTTGCTGCTTGTTTTTAAACATCCTTTTAAAATCTCCATCAGAAGATGTTACCACGTGCTTGTCATAACACGTCCGTGTGATTGTCATGTGTAGGTTTTTTGACACTGTCAAATTAATTGTAACTGATCGCATTTTCATTGTTTTCCCCCAGACTGGGGGTGGAGACACAACGCAGGCAGGAATGGACTACACAGCACAAGGAAGTGGATATCAGGCAGACTACGGGCTCACTCCAATACAGAGTCAGGTCAGTTGAGAGGAATTCTTCCTTATGCTCCTGTGTTTCAAGCTTGTTACTTCATAAAATGGACAGTGTTGATATATGTTTTCTCACACTATAAAATATGTGTAGATACAGTTTGAAGAGTATAGTTCAGCCATGCTCTGTGTAAAACATACCCCCTGTGCATGTCCTTTTACTTTTGCAACACATCATAAATATGCTTTATGGCTATTAGATAGCTACACTTGCATGCATGGTCAATAATAAATAATTAATCCAGCTATATGTGTTAACATTAATTTACACAAGCGGAAATATACAATAAATTCATTGAAAACGTACCAGGTGGCCCCTATGAGAGCGACTTCTTTAATCTTAATAGGAGTCTCCCAAATCCACTTTGTACTAAATATATGCGCTTACATATCTGGTTTACACACAATTAAATTGGTTTAATGTATTAATTACAGTTACTGTAATATTATGTGTGCAGTGGCTTATATTTAAAATTCCCCAAAATTAATGTAGAAATTGATACTGAAGGTCAACATGCAAGCACACACGCACACGCACACACACACACACACACAGTATAATATGCATATTTATGAATGTGTGTGTGTGTGTGTGTGCGTGCGTGCGTGCGTGCGTGCATGCGTGAAGATGCCCGATCAACATCTGTTTGATAATTTTTGCAGGTTCAAGCAGTCATCCGAGGTTGCCCAGACGAGCAGGGAATCAGCGTGAACAACATCGCTCAGAAACTGCGTGGACTTCCACCTCAGTCTCTCAAGTGAGGACACTTACTGTCAGCTTTCTGAAGTTGTGAAAACAGTAACACCATCTTTCACCAATGGCATATTATAAATAAAGTAAATCTGTGTTTGTCAAATATTTGTCAGTTTGACTTAAAAGAAATTTGTCATTCTATACTAAAGTTAATATCCACTAATCCAAAACATGCTAAGCTTTATGATATAATAATAATAGTAATAATGAACACCTGCAATGCCTGTGTCCTTCGGAACCTGAGCTCTGAGGCACAGCAAACCAGAATCATTAAGTATAGTCATGAATAGAGACGTGCAAAAATCATTATCAGAACAAGGGACCACCAATGATTTACAATGGCAATAATTGATAGTATTATCAGAACAAGGGACCACCAATGATTTACAATGGTAATAATTTATAGTATTATCAGAACAAGGGACCACCAATGATTTACAATGGTAATAATTGATAGTATTGTTCATATGGAAGAGTAAAAGCATTGGTACATTACATGATACATCCACAGGAGACTGGTGCATTCTTTCCTGCCTGTCTGGTGGGTGCAAATGTCAGTAGGTGCAAATACTGCATAGTTTCCAGCCTGCCATGATTGAAAAACAATCGCATCCATTGCATTTAGTTTGATTAAAATATAATTAATGTGTTAGTCAAACTTACTAAAATATTATTTTGTCTAAACTTGAACTTGGAGTTCTTTAAAATATTGCTAAATCGAACAATATTATTATTTTGCTAAATTGAACAGTATTCTACTTTAGTTACTGTTTTATCAAATTGAAATTCCTGCTTTGTACATACAGTGGTTGGAAATCAGTCCGTAGTTCCCTAGAATATACCTTCATCCATCCTTAGCTCCCTAGACTATACTGTCATACATCCTTAGTGCCCTAGAGTATGCTTTCATCCATCCTTAGCTCCCTAGAGTATACCTTCATCCATCCTTAGCTCCCTAGAGTATACTTTCATCCATCCTTAACTCCCTAGAGTATACCTTCATCCATCCGTAGTTCCCTAGAATATACCTTCATCCATCCTTAGCTCCCTAGAGTATACCTTCATCCATCCTTAGCGCCCTAGAGTATACCTTCATCCATCCGTAGTTCCCTAGAATATACCTTCATCCATCCTTATCTCCCTAGAGTATACTGTCATACATCCTTTGTGCCCTAGAGTATACCTTCATCCATCCTTAGCTCCCTAGAGTATACTGTCATACATTCTTAGTGCCCTAGAGTATACCTTCATCCATCCTTAGCTCCCTAGAGTATACTGTCATACATCCTTTGTGCCCTAGAACATACCTTCATCCATCCTTAGCACCCTATAGTATACTGTCATACATCCTTTGTGCCCTAGAGTATACCTTCATCCATCCTTAGCTCCCTAGAGTATACTGTTATACATCCTTAGTGCCCTAGACTATACCTTCATCCATCCTTAGCTCCCTAGAATATACCTTCATCCATCCTTAGCTCCCTAGAGTATACCTTCATCCATCCTTAGCGCCCTAGAGTATACCTTCATCCATCCGTAGTTCCCTAGAATATACCTTCATCCATCCTTATCTTCCTAGAGTATACTGTCATACATCCTTTGTGCCCTGGAGTATACCTTCATCCATCCTTAGCTCCCTAGAGTATACTGTCATACATTCTTAGTGCCCTAGAGTATACCTTCATCCATCCTTAGCTCCCTAGAGTATACTGTCATACATCCTTTGTGCCCTAGAGCATACCTTCATCCATCCTTAGCACCCTATAGTATACTGTCATACATCCTTTGTGCCCTAGAGTATACCTTCATCCATCCTTAGCTCCCTAGAGTATACTGTTATACATCCTTAGTGCCCTAGACTATACCTTCATCCATCCTTAGCTCCCTAGAATATACCTTCATCCATCCTTAGCTCCCTAGAATATACCTTCATCCATCCTTAGCTCCCTAGACTATACTGTCATACATCCTTAGCTCCCTAGAGTATGCTTTCATCCATCCTTAGCTCCCTAGAGTATACCTTCATCCATCCTTAGCTCCCTAGAGTATACTTTCATCCATCCTTAACTCCCTAGAGTATACCTTCATCCATCCGTAGTTCCCTAGAATATACCTTCATCCATCCTTATCTCCCTAGAGTATACTGTCATACATCCTTTGTGCCCTAGAGTATACCTTCATCCATCCTTAGCTCCCTAGAGTATACTGTCATACATTCTTAGTGCCCTAGAGTATACCTTCATCCATCCTTAGCTCCTTAGAGTATACCTTCATCCATCCTTAGCGCCTTAGAGTATACCTTCATCCATCCTTAGCTCCCTAGGGTATACTGTCATACATCCTTAGTGCCCTAGAGTATACCTTCATCCATCCTTAGCTCCCTAGAATATACCTTCATCCATCCTTAGCGCCTTAGAGTATACCTTCATCCATCCTTAGCTCCCTAGAGTATACCTTCATCCATCCTTAGCGCCTTAGGGTATACCTTCATCCATCCTTAGCGCCTTAGAGTATATACCTTCATCCATCCTTAGCGCCTTAGAGTATACCTTCATCCATCCGTTGTTCCCTAGAATATACCTTCATCCTTTTGACATAATTTAACGTTGTATGTCAATTTTGAGATTCCCTTTTGTATGATATGCCTCTGAACTCTGGTTTCCGAAGATTAAGGCATGATAGAAGTTTTTGTGTTGTGTTGTGTTTTTAAAAGTATTTGAAATAGGTGAAAATGTAATTGGTTTCTCAATTACTTTTCAACTGCATCATGTAACTTTTGATCCCAAATTATTCACTACAAAATAATCAATGAAATATAATATATTGCATATTTGTTTGTCATTATGTACCGTAATTTATGAAGAGTAAAGCGCTTAGAGCAGTCTCGAGAAAATTATTAAGTAAAGATGCTCTAAAAATAGATGTTATTTTTTAGCATTGAGTATGCCTGTGGTGGCTCTGTTCACAAACTGTTGTTTCGCTGAGCAGGTTGTATTGATCGTCATTGTGTTTGCAGGGAAGCCATTGAGTTCTTGAGTGGAGAAGGCCACATATACTCAACTGTTGACGACGAACATTACAGATCTACAGATGCCATGTGAGAACGGTCCTTTTTGGGAATTAACACAAGAAACACTATGTCCCAGGATGCTTCTGTGACACAGTTACACAAATGGCTTCATTGTGGCAACAAACATTGTAGTCAATGTCTGGCAAGAACATATATCGTGACGTGGCACATGTGAGGACCAAAAAGTCAACCTCCCACATGTTGCGGACGGTATGTGTGAATGTGAAGTTGACGGGCAGTGAGGAGAGCCAGTTGTGTTAGTATGTATGATAATATTTATATACTGCTTGAAATCTACAAAGCTATTTGTAGAATTGGTAAACATTGCTACATTTGTATTGGTGTTTTCTATGGGAGTATACAAATTACAATTATTTTGTAGTTTGTAGACCTGATAGCTCAGATATTGCATACTGTTGTTGAATGTGTTCACATGTACACATACAAATGATGCTGCATGCAAATTACATTATAATTTAAAAATATATATTTATCAGCATACAATTTTGAAAATGTCGTGCTAGCATTTGATTATTTTTAAAAATGTACAAGTTTCATCCATTAAATAGTTATTAGAGGGGTTTCAGCAGATGATACGATTCAGCACCTAGTAGATGACAAATTAAGCATGCTACCTTCAAGTTGACATGATACACCTTCTTGTAATTCGGCCAAAATTAAAATGCATGTTCTATTGTTGGTTGTTGCAAATGGCTTTTCAGTTGCAACGTTAGCTCGTGCATAATAAAACAAATCTCTATATTTATTACTTGATTTTTTCTCCTAGCCAGCATCCACAAAAACGTTATTGATGATGGTTAGTATAGAATATCCACCCGAGCAAACAAAGAAATTAACTTTCAGTATCTGCATCAGGTCAAATGATATGAAATTCAGCTTCAAATTCATTTCCATTGTTTTACTCGTGTAACATGTTTTAGTTATATGGGTTTTAAGCAACAATTAATGTTTGACAAATGGAACATATCAGTTATCACTTTTTGAATTGCTAATTTACAAAATATCTGATGGTTTACATCCCACTAATGGTTTTTTATGTAACTTTGAATGCAAATATCACAACTTGTAAGTATCCTCATATATTGCCCACAGTTGCATAATTGGCTGTGCCTTTAGTGATTTAAAATACAAAAGAATACAGAAATGCAGATTTATTTTCATAAACAACTGGTAATACGAAAAGGCTGTCTTCCTGAGTGTGTGTTAAGTTGCCGTTGTTGCACAGGTTAATAGTCTTTAGAACTTGAAACAGCATCATATAATTTTTATTGTAGCCGATTATGTTGCTTATTAATATTGCAATGAATTGGATCTGTCCGCAACTTTTTTACGTGAACATATTGACTGATTACTGTTCCTGCTATAGAAATAGTCGGGAGACATCTTAATGTAAAATCAGTCCTTCCCTCGATAGTCTGCACAATCTTGTCCCGTCAGTCGCCATCTCTCTCAGTTTCACAAGGTCTCTGGCTAACCGCAGTCTGACGCCCGTCTCTTTGAGGCCTGAGCGCAGCACGTCAAGTAAGTTGGTGGTGTGCCTGCCAACTCGGCCCTTGTTTAATAACCTGGGGCAACCCGGCCCCCTAATGTAAGGCAGCCCCCTATCACGTACGCAAAATAAAAACCACTGAATGTCCCCAAATCTGTTACAAAATGAAGCTAACATCTATCCACCCCGACAACTCGGCAACATGAGTCATGTAATGAAATCATTGTTTTTTACTATTACATGCACTATTATTTGGACTGATAATATTCACAAATAGTAAAAAATACTATATCATGGACTTATTTGGTGACATTGATAATACTATTATTCAGTTGACAAGTCAGATAATACAAAATAGCCCAATGGGTTTGTCTATGATGTGAACACATTAAAGGTAAGCTAACGTAGTTTAATGGTGTACAATTTGAACGTTTTCCGTGTTGCCCCAGGTTACCCGATCGGTTTGACCCAACAGCCACAGACGGCTGGCTCAGTTATGTAGGAGTATGGTCGGGTATGTGCAACAGTTAATATTATGCTGTAGTAGATTCAACCAGGTTTCCAAACATGCCTACTAGACTACTTGCAGGCACAATAACTCGATCGTATGGTACATGGGTGGATTCAGCACACTTGTTCATGTATATTACCACGTTGTTTCCAGTTTCCCAACAAACTGTAGGAGGGTTGAACGTATATTAATCACCCAAATTCGAACCAAGGGCGGCCTACCATAAAATTTGTTACATTATGTGTGTGTGTGTGTGTGTGTGCGTGCGTGCGTGCGTGCGTGCGTGCGTGCGTGCGTGCGTGCGTGCGTACGTACGTACGTACGTACGTACGTGTATTTATCGGTATATTTACCTATGAGAAGTGTCTTTTGTAATATTTAACGCAGAAAACCGCAGAAGAAACGTTTCTACACAAAGTTCAAAACGGACAAGACAAGACGGATCGAATCATGCGGAAAACGTTCCGGACACCCGCCTGTCGCATCACCTTTAAACTCGGCCATGTCACGAGGCTTCCGCTTACTAGACCTTCCCACCAAGCATTGTGGTGGACACCAGGTGGTCAGATATTCAAGAAGACCACCGAGGGTGAACTGGCGCCACACAGTCGACCATCACTCCCAGCTGGTCAGCAGAAGATGGAGCGACATCAGGATGTTAGCTGCTGGTCGATCCAAGTGGAGCGCTTTGACTGCCTCGTGCGTCTCTAGACGCGGGAACCGCTAAATCTAAGTCAGTTCTCTCAGTAAAGGTGAACTGCAGCTCAAACTCACAGAGCTACGAACAGCTGCAGGAATTCTTACGGAAAGCAGACAGCCACCGTCTACTACATCCATACGCAACTGCAAGAGTTCAACGTAACGATCAATGCGTCTCTGTAAATTAATACTTTTATATGTTGCATTCCTTTCTTGGTGTTTGCTTTGACTGATTATGTGACACGTGTTGCGTGTGCGATGCGACCAGTCTGGTACATTGTGGCTTCTTCACTCCACCGGTAGCCGGTGCGCTTTTGCGGGCGGCCTTGGTCGCCAACTGCTTCCTCGGGGCCTTGCCACCGGTCGACTTGCGAGCTGTCTGCTTTGTACGAGCCATGATCACGATTTGAGCTGAACCTAGTTTTATTATGTCGCGGTCGCGTGTTGGCGGGAGAGGCGTGCCCGGCTTGTTGGCGGGAGAGGCGTGCCGGGCCTGTTGGCGGGAGAGGCGTGCCCGGCCTGTGGGCGGGAGAGGCGTGCCGAGTCTGTAGGCGGGAGAGGCGTGCCGGGCCTGTTGGCGGGAGAGGCGTGCAGGGCCTGTAGGTGGGAGAGGCGTGCCGGGCCTGTAGACGGGAGAGGCGTGCCGGGCCGGTTGGCGGGAGAGGCGTGCCGGGCCTGTTGGCGGGAGAGGCGTGCCGGGATACTGTTGACGGGAGAGGCATGCCGGGCTACTGTTGGCGGGAGAGGCGTGCCGGGCCTGTTGGCCGGAGAGGCGTGCTGGGCCTGTTGGCGGGAGAGGCGTGCCGGGGCTAGTGTTGACAGCCGCTTTGGGGACAGAAACTATTTCCAAATTTATTTGATGAATGTCTAATTTGTAGAAGCTGATTACTGTGTATACGCGAGCTTCTAGTGTTGTGCGTGCGTTCGTGCGTGCGTGCATGCGTGTGTATCTAGTGGGTAGATCCTACTATTCTAGAATCCAAGCACACCTCAATTTCGCCATTATTAACATGCAATGCACAACGCACATTTATTTATGGATCATGTAAATTACTAAACATGTGCATAAAACACAATTGATCAAATTTTTCTATGCTCTAATTGCATGTGTAAATTTGAGCGCTACGTGAAACAACAACGGCGAATTTGAGGCGGGCCCGGATTCTAAAAAACGTACAAAGCGGACTGACAACATTTAGTCATGTATTGTCTTTACAATAGCGTATAATCGGTGAAATTAGGAGGACAATACAGCGAACAGAGGTGTGAATACAACACAATTTCCCACATATGGTACAATGCATGCATCACATGGAAAGGTCAACGCTGGAAACTAGTATAGAAGATGTTCTGAAGGTTCGATATCACAATAAATACTACCCAACTTCACAACACTACCAACAGTCCATATTTCAGGTATCATGTCGTGTGTATCCGTTCCTCTCATATAGATACAGGAGTAAGCCAGCCCGATATATCAGGATGCATGTCCTCTCCATTGATTTTATATAATTATAACGACTGCTTGACTCTGTTGCCAGCGGGTTAATGCCGGTTTACACGTGCGATTAATTGCTCAATAATGGTCGGCCGACACGGTGTCGCACGGTATCACGGTTCAAGAATTGATCGTGTAAACCGATTAGCTAGATCACTGTGTTGTTGAAATTGGAATGGTCCCAATTTGACCGATAATCGGCGGCGATTTTGAAAGAGTGGTCAATGAGCGAACGACAGAATGGACACCCGTCGTGACCTGTCATCAAAGCTCAACGTCTTTGGTTTGGCACGAGTCAATAGGTCGCACTGCAGTGTCTAGAAACGTCGCTCGTCTAAACGCACACAACATATAAATTAGCAGGCCATTGGCCTGCGATACGGCGTCATCCAACCAATTGGGGCACAAATCGCTCGTGTAAAACGGTATTTACTACTCCGCCGAATCGTGTCGAATGTTCGTCAAGTCATCTCCGCTTTACCAATCTCCGCACTGAGCAACATGTCCGCAGCGCATAACTTTGTTGAATGTATACTTTTGTACCCAAAGGGTGGGCCCAGTAACACGAGTAATCATGATGTGTGAGAGGTGCCAGGTGTCGCACGTGTCACCCGCCCTCTGTACGAACAGCTCAATGCACGGATTATCGAAGCACATCAATTGGACTGTGAAGAAGTCTAACCTGTAAAACAGTGGACGTGAAGCAGATCTCATTAATTTGTTTGCACGCACGCTCACACGCCGGCTACGTACGTGCGCACACACACGCACGCATATTCACTCGCTCACCACGCGCTTTTCCAGAGTGTCAAATATTTCCTACGTGGTTCTTTAACTGATTGAATATTTTAATGCGCGTCGCCTATGAACTAAAGGGTAACTCTCAATAAATCAATGTTATTCCATTTAATGTTTGTCTTAATAAAACACGCTGTACGTATAGACAGTTGGTCTCTAGAAAAATGGCTTATTTACAAAATGTTACACTGCATCAGCCCATGCCAATTGCATAACGTATTATATTAATAAACTAGTAAAAATTCCCATCCTACTAACGAGATAACTTGATAGTTCATAAGTGACTGTCACGATAACAGTACTTGTTTTATTACAGAAATACCCATCTAAGCCTTGTTGCACGTATAGTTGGTGCTGCTAGTCGAAATCTTGACGTCTTCTAGGAATCCATCTTTCGAAATTGCGAAGTGATACTGGCAATAACAGTAGCGTCTAGTGACGGTTTACGTCAGTTCGAACAGTTATAAAAAATGCTGCGAACAATTGTAAGTTTGCATAACGTAAGGTATAACTACATAATACGGTAATAACTACAAAGAGTAATCCGATTGTTCGTAGAAACAGCATTTTTTACATACGAAGTTACAAAGTGGGAGACAATGCCCCAACTCTTTCATTTGATCCCTCCCCTTGTCCGGCCAACCTCCCCCCAATCCTGCCCCATCCCCTCTTATCAAACAGTTGTAGGCTTATCTCTATACAGATTCTTTTTGTCAAGGTATTTCAATAAATCAGGTAATTTTAGTGGAATAAGAGGGCACCATTTTCCATACATGAAAAGGGCAGTTTACCAATAATGGCAGTAGTCCATCGGGACAGTTTCGATCAGGATATCATTAACAAAAACTGGGAGCAATGACCACAAAGCTTTGAAGCTATTTATTTGCTCGACCAGTCCGTCTAATTTCATATAAATCGAAAAAGAATGGGGGCTATAGCCAAATTGGAAAAACAGTTTGCAACATCAGAGCTAGCTCAGATATATATATATATATATATATATATATATATATATATATATATATATATATATATATATATATATATATATATATATATATATATATATATATATATATATATATATATATATATATATATATATATATATATATATATATATACATATACATACATATATACATATATATATATACATATATATATATATATATATATATATATATATATATATATATATATATTTATATGTATATATATATATATATATATATATATATATATATATATATATATATATATATATATATATATATATATTATATATATATATATATATATATATTATATATATATATATATATATATATATATATATATATATATATATATATATGTCATGTATGTGGGCCTCTACTAAATTTATAAGACTGGACTTGAGTCTATATCTTAGGGACCGGGCGTGGGCTTGTGCTGAAAAACATTAAATAAAAATATTTGGACAGTGACGTGGTTGTACTGACAGTTGGCACTTGACTGGACTGACCGTTAGCACCCAGCAGTGTCAATAATATTATACAACACTTTTCACTTTAAATTATATATCAGTATTGTGTTTTTAATATTATATTTAATAAAATATACGTATATATTATTACACACGCACGCACGCATGCGCGCACGCACATATACATACACACACACTACCTGATAAAATATCACGTATGCCGGTTTCACGAAGCGTTTGGTGGACGTTTAACGTAGATCACGCAACAATCGTCTAAATATGCATAGCTTTGCTAACATTGTATTTACATGTACTATTGTTCTAAGTTACGTAATATATCAAACGTTCACATATGGGTTCCTTCGTAATATCCCACCCCCGGGAATCGGAGGGCTTTTGTTATTTTAATGTATGACCCATCGCCGTGGGCCCCCGAGCTTACAAAGTGTTCGCCCCATACCCGCGAAACTGACGGAGATATGAGCCTGAGGGAACATTCATGCAGAGTCACAAACTCCGCGGCAACGCAGTATTGTATCGTTTTTTAACAGTTGATCATTAGAGACCAGTGTTTACGCTGAGCTGACAACTGCTGTTGTCCACATGGCATCATGCAACACATTGTATATTTCTTTACAAAAGGAATAGTTTGATAGGTATATAAATCTTGCATATTATTTCGGAAGGCCCTTGTTGCAAACGAAACGTTGACGTTACGTTCAAATAACCTAACCACCACATCGGCCGTATTTCGCCGCAAAATTTCTACTTGCAAATGAATGAATGAATTAGCCTTATTTCAGTCACATACACACGTAAGTTGGCAATAACAATATTGCATAATGTAAAAATAGAAAATAATTAAATTACGATGTAACTGTGGAGATTCTCAGGAAATCCTGGAGGGCTTTTGGCGAGAACCACCTACTTATGGTACAAAAGTTGCAGTTGTTGTCTAAACAACCACAAAATAAGATAAAAATAAAATAATACAATACATTGTAATACTATTGTCGACAATGTCATTGCTCAAATGAGAATTGGATAATACCAATTTCTCTTACATTAATGAATATTTAAGTATTTCTGTATATATATATATATATATATATGTTTACAAGTTGCAGCTTGTGTTACTATTCAAATGCATATAAGAAAATAAATAGTAAGATTATTAAATAATTGAAAATTGGTCAGGGTGAATAATGAATACAATATAATTGAAAGAGTATCTTCTACAACAATATTGTACAATATTAAGTAGAACATTACATTGGTAATTTTCATGGCCAGAAATTGCAACATCATCCTTCAGAATTGTGTCAGACAATCTTTATTTTTCTAGGCTTTGCATTTATTTTCGTTACCGTTAATTTTTTTTACGAACGTCTAGAACGTTGCGTACTGCTTTTGTCCAGTTGGCGTGTCATAGACACCCTTATTTAGGTTGCGCAACGGCATAATTACCCAGCATAAATAAAATGCACGAAGTTGGGCAATGTTAATTTTAGCTTACTTCAACTCAGTATAAGTTCATTAAATTGTTATTATTTATAAACACAGCTAATGTAGGTTCAATATTCTTTCAAAGTAAATGCAAAACGAATGCACCATAAGAAACTGATTTGTTGCCTAATTTCTTCGCTCTTCTTATTTACCGTTTTCTTTTGTAGTTTTGGCCAAGCGATGCCCAGAAGCCATGTTCGCCATCGTGTTGCTGGAAGAGACGAATGCTGACTTTACCGTTGTGTCCCGCGCCCGATACATCGCTGGTTTGAATCCACACTCTGTACTTGCAATCTGCTCCAGAAACATCATCACTTCCCCTAGACAAGCTTCTTGTGTGGACATTTTACGAATACCATTTTGTTTTTCACATTCAAGGTAATCATAGTAAACATAAAATAGTAGGGGTAATTCATCGTCCCAATTCCCTTCCTCGTGCAAATATTGATCTTTTCTACTAAAAACTATTATAAATACATGATAAAATCTTTAGCGAAAATAAATTAGCTAATTTAATGGCCGGTTATAATATTAACCTGCTAAATTATGTCACCCATAAAAACCAGTGATTTCATCGATAACGTAATATCCAAGGGATTTATCCCGCATATTACCAAACCAACAAGAGTAACGCCAGTATCGGCTACACTTATAGGTCGGAATACAAGCATGCGGAAATGGAAATCCAATAACAAAATACGCGCTATACGAATAATAAAAAAAATATGTCGTACTGATCCTCTTGTTAAATCTGAAAACATACTTAAAATCGCTGATATATATATATATATATATATATATATATATATATATATATGTTTTCATGTTTAAAAATAGGATCAGTGCGACATATTATATATATATAGACATATATATATATATATATATACATACATACATATATATATATAATATATATATATATATATATATATATATATATACATATACATGGAAATTAAATAACAAAATACGCGCTATACGAATAATAAAAAAAATATGTCGCACTGATCCTCTTTTTTAAATCTGAAAACATACTTAAAATCGCTGATATATATATATATATATATATATATATGTACAGGCTTAAAAATAGGATCAATGCGACATATTATAAATATATATATATATATATATATATATATATATATATATATATATATATACATACATATATATATATATATATATATATATATATATATATATATATATATATATATATATATATATATATATATTATCAGCGATAGTATGTTTTCTGGTTTAAAAATAGGATCAGTGCGACATATTTTTTTTATTATTCGTATAGCGCGTATTTTGTTATTGAATTTCCATTTCCCCATGCTTGTATTCCGACCTATAAGTGTAGCCGAGACTGGCGTTACTCTTGTTAGTTAGGTTATATGCTGGATAAATCCCTCGGATATTACTTTATCGATGAAGTCACTGCCCAGCAAACACAATAATGTTTTAAAAACATCAGAAAAATGTTTCTTCAAATGTTATAAAAATGTTTTTGAAAATGTTATATTGATGTTAAAATGTTGACTCTTGGAAACATTGTAAAAACGTTATTAAAAAATGTTTTATTAAAACATTTATCTAACATCATAAAAATATTTCCATAAAATATCATGAAAATGTTTAACAAAATGTTATAATGATATCAAAATGTTGACTCTTGGAAACATTGTAAAAACGTTTTTCAAAAATGTTTTATTATAACATATATATAACATCATAAAAACATTTCCATAAAATATCATGAACATGTTTTTGAAAATGTTATATTGATATCAAAATGTTGACTCTTGGAAACATTGTAAAAACGTTTTTGAAAAATGTTTTATTAAAACATATATATAACATCATAAAAACATTTCCATAAAATATCATGAAAATGTTTTACAAAATGTTATAATGATATCAAAATGTTGACTCTTGGAAACATTGTAAAAACGTTTTTCAAAAATGTTTTATTATAACATATATATAACATCATAAAAACATTTCCATAAAATATCATGAAAACGTTTTTGAAAATGTTATAATGATATCAAAATGTTGACTCTTGGAAACATTGTAAAAACGTTTTTGAAAAATGTTTTATTATAACATATATATAACATCCTAAAACATTTCCATAAAATATCATGAAAATGTTTTAGAAAATGTTATAATGATATCAAAATGTTGACTCTTGGAAACATTGTAAAAACATTGTTGAAAAATGTTTTATTATAACATATATATAACATCATAAAAACATTTCCCTAAAATATGAAAAAATTTAGAAAATGTTAAAATTATATCAAAATATTGGAGCTTGAAAACGTTCTAAATACATGTTTTTAATGTATTAAAACATACATAAAAAAATTATAAAACAGTTTTGACGAAAGGTCCATAAACATCAAAACAGTGTAAGTTGATAATGTTTTATTATAATATTTAACACATTTACAATGTTCAAAATCGAATTACAAATATGTTAATCATCCGACTCAGAAGAAGAATCTACTCGTGGTCTTTTATCTTGAGTACTACTGGTAGTGTCACCTGCAGGTGCCATCCTCTTCCTGCCTTGCAGCCCTTGCCTCTGGAGACATAAACACATACATTATCTTCTGCAGGACCGTAGCCAGCTTTTCACAACGGGGGTTCACATTTTCCTAATACAGATTCCAGGGACACCACAAGTTCACGTGCGGGTCATATTCACACAATGCAGAGGACGCCACAAGTACTTTGTCTACGTATTCAATTGTGTCATAAAATAAGACAAAAGTAAAACATTAATTGTACAGTGAGACTGAATGAAAACGTTTACACATGGATAAATATATTATATATATAACGTTTACACATGGATAAATATATTATATATATATAATATATTTATCCATGTTTAAATGTTTTCATTCAGTCTCACTGTACAATTAATGTTTTACTTTTGTCTTATTTTATGACACAATTGAATACGTAGACAAAGTACTTGTGGCGTCCTCTGTATGTATATATATATATATATATATACACACACACACATATATATATATATACATATATATATATATATACATATATATGTATATATATATATGTGTATATATATATATACATATATATGTATATATATATATATGTGTATATATATATATACATATATATATATCTAACACATTTTAAAGATGCTTTTTCCAGACAAATTTATGGACAACCATTAGAAAAGAAACAAATATTCCTTAACCAGCATGTAAATTATTACGTACAAGACTTAAAGTAAGTTGAGATACCTTTCAGAGTTTACTGATACGCTAGACGGAGCATTTGTGATCCTCTTGGTCACTTCTTCAGCATCACAATGAACTGCTGTCATGTGATGACTACCAACAAAGTCACATGATATCAGAGAACTTTGCATTTTGATGCTGAAGAATTGACTGAGAAGGTCATGCAAGCTCTGTCGATTTGAATAATAGATTCTGAAAGGTTTTATATTTATTTATTTTAATAAGATTTTGTAAGTTAAGGCAATTTGTTAGAAATTTTTTTTTTAGTAATCAAACAACTATTGCTTATAGTAAGATCATGATAATATAATAAGCACACAGATCAATGGAAATTTACTTACTTGAGACCACTTTGCACAGCAGATGGTCTCGAAAGTGTAGTCTTCCCTTTTGCCCCATAACACTGAACAAACTCATAAGGCCATGAGTCATCAGTGACCGCATAATGGCCCTGCAGGATCTAGCAAGGCTTGCACCCTCTAGTGACGAAAGAATTTGAATCTGTGTAAAATAAATATATATTTTATATAAAATGAAACTCTATTTTAAAAGAACAAAGTTTGATCATTTCTATATTATAAGGTTGTTTGCATTCATGCATGCACGCACGCACATACATATGTTTGTATGTATGCACTTGCAGAAACTCTGTGGCCATGTTCATCACTGTGGTCATGTTCATCACTGTGGTCATGTTCAACACTGTGGTCATGTTCATCACTGTGGTCATGTTCATCACTGTGGTCATGTTCAACAATGTGGTCATGTTCATCACTGTGGTCATGTTCATCACTGTGGTCATGTTCAACACTGTGGTCATGTTCATCACTGTGGTCATGTTCATCACTGTGGTCATGTTCAACAGGGGGTAGTGTAGTACTACTACCACCCCTTGCTATAGTGATGATGCTTACACAAAATAAGTAATGTCACTGGACACAACTGTCTCAGATCTACGCAGTGTTAAGTTGGTAGATTAGCCTTATATTTGACAAGGATAACATTTGGGAAAGTACATATGACAGCGTGCTGCATTTTGAGATTGATCTTGACATCAAGTTTATAACAATGAAAAACAATACATTTGTAATACTAATACATTCTAAGTGATTTTTGGTTATTCATCAGTTAGCTACATACCTCGATCGTTGCATCTAATAGGTGACTCAGGTAGTCAGATGTTCATAGATTGAGTTCTTTGTTCTTTAGTTCTGTGGAAGCTTCTTGGACAGATCACTCGGCAGATCACTAGCTGTCTTCCTACTCAAGTTTGATTACAAGTTTAGATAATTATAGTGTTAACTAGTAATATATGTCATTTACACTGGTATATACAACTAGATCTTACATGAAACTATTATCATAATCAATTAGATAAACAGACTCGTATTGCTATGTAACATAACCAAAACTATGTTGCTCAAGCGTAGATGTTTTAAAATTCCAAGGGTGTGAATCAACCATCTCCTGTAACTAATACAGGGGCCATGCACATAGTTTCCCAGGGTGGGTCATTCATGGTAACCTCCCACGACCTGTAAAGTCCCAAACACAGGCTGTCTACACTAATGGGTTTCAGGGGTGCCCTGGTCAGTGGCTCTGGGTGACAGCGCTGAGTGATGCACTCACTACAGATACAGAGTGAATCAGCTGTTGAGTTCACTGTCATTTACACTCCCATCCAAATCACATAATGTGATTTTTCTCAGAAACGAAATAGTCAGTTCTTTACTCCCACCCGTAGGCAGAGTACAACTATTTGGAGTCTATGTAGGCAGAGTACAACTATTTGGAGTCTATGTAGGCAGAGTACAACTATTTGGAGTCATTGTAAGGCAGAGTACAACTATTTGGAGTCTATGTAAGGCAGAGTACAACTATTTGGAGTCTATGTAAGGCAGAGTACAACTATTTGGAGTCTATGTAAGGCAGAGTGCAACTATTTGGAGTCTATGTAAGGCAGAGTACAACTATTTGGAGTCTACATCTGCTCTGTTTTCCATCAACAACGTCAGCTTGTGGATTGATCTCTCCAAATATGTGGCCTTCTTGGTTTGATTGCCCTGCTTCGTAAGGCTAGAATCAGCCACAAGCTGTGCACAGCCATAAAATCAAAGCTTTTCTGATACCTTTCAAAGTGAAATGTTTTAAATAAAACATTCAAATAAAATTTTTGTGATGTTTATGTTCCTTTGTCAAACATGTTTTCATGATGTTATATATATGTTTTAATTAAACCTTGTTCAAAAATGTTTTTCAAATGTTTCCAAGATGGCACATTTTCATATCATTATAACATTAAAAAAACATTTTTTTGACATTTTAGGAAACATTTTTCTGATGTTTTTAAAACAGTATTTTGTTTGCTGGGCTCAGCCATAAAATCAAAGCTTTTCTGATCCCTTAATTACAAAGTGAAATGTTTTAATAAAACATTAAAATAACATTTTTGTGATGTTTATGTTCCTTTGTCAAACATGTTTTCATGATGTTATATATATGTTTTAATAAAACATTGTTCAAAAATGTTTTTCAAATGTTTCCAAGATGGCACATTTTGATATCATTATAACATTAAAAAAAAACATTTTTATGACATTTTAGAAACAATTTTTCTGATGTTTTTAAAACAGTATTTTGTTTGCTGGGCTCAGCCATAAAATCAAAGCTTTTCTGATACCTTACAAAGTGAAATGTTTTAATAAAACATTAAAATAAATTTTTTGTGATGTTTATGTTCCTTTGTCAAACATGTTTTCATGATGTTATATATATGTTTTAATAAAACATTGTTCAAAAATGTTTTTCAAATGTTTCCAAGATGGCACATTTTGATATCATTATAACATTAAAAAAAACATTTTTATGACATTTTAGGAAACATTTTTCTGATGTTTTTAAAACAGTATTTTGTTTGCTGGGCTCAGCCATAAAATCAAAGCTTTTCTGATACCTTACAAAGTGAAATGTTTTAATAAAACATTAAAATAAATTTTTTGTGATGTTTATGTTCCTTTGTCAAACATGTTTTCATGATGTTATATATATGTTTTAATAAAACATTGTTCAAAAATGTTTTTCAAATGTTTCCAAGATGGCACATTTTGATATCATTATAACATTAAAAAAAAACATTTTTATGACATTTTAGAAACAATTTTTCTGATGTTTTTAAAACAGTATTTTGTTTGCTGGGCTCAGCCATAAAATCAAAGCTTTTCTGATACCTTACAAAGTGAAATGTTTTAATAAAACATTAAAATAAATTTTTTGTGATGTTTATGTTCCTTTGTCAAACATGTTTTCATGATGTTATATATATGTTTTAATAAAACATTGTTCAAAAATGTTTTTCAAATGTTTCCAAGATGGCACATTTTGATATCATTATAACATTAAAAAAAAACATTTTTATGACATTTTAGAAAACATTTTTCTGATGTTTTTAAAACAGTATTTTGTTTGCTGGTCTCAGCCATAAAATCAAAGCTTTTCTAATACCTTTCAAAGTGAAATGTTTTAAATAAAACATTCAAATAAAATTTTTGTGATGTTTATGTTCCTTTGTCAAACATGTTTTCATGATATTATATATATGTTTTAATTAAACATTGTTCAAAAATGTTTTTCAAATGTTTCCAAGATGGCACATTTTGATATCATTATAACATTAAAAAAAAACATTTTTATGACATTTTAGAAAACATTTTTCTGATATTTTTAAAACAGTATTTTGTTTGCTGGGCTCAGCCATAAAATCAAAGCTTTTCTGATACCTTACAAAGTGAAATGTTTTAATAAAACATTAAAATAACATTTTTGTGATGTTTATGTTCCTTTGTCAAACATGTTTTCATGATGTTATATATATGTTTTAATAAAACATTGTTCAAAAATGTTTTTCAAATGTTTCCAAGATGGCACATTTTGATATCATTATAACATTAAAAAAAACATTTTTTTGACATTTTAGAAAACATTTTTCTGATGTTTTTAAAACAGTATTTTGTTTGCTGGTCTCAGCCATAAAATCAAAGCTTTTCTGATACCTTTCAAAGTGAAATGTTTTAA
Source organism: Lamellibrachia satsuma (assembly GCA_033239005.1). Classification (NCBI taxonomy): domain Eukaryota; kingdom Metazoa; phylum Annelida; class Polychaeta; order Sabellida; family Siboglinidae; genus Lamellibrachia; species Lamellibrachia satsuma. The sequence goes on along the minus strand of BSQZ01000015.1, from coordinate 5,022,414 downwards.
ATAAAACATTCAAATAAAATTTTTGTGATGTTTATGTTCCTTTGTCAAACATGTTTTCATGATGTTATATATATGTTTTAATTAAACATTGTTCAAAAATGTTTTTCAAATGTTTCCAAGATGGCACATTTTCATATCATTATAACATTAAAAAAACATTTTTTTGACATTTTAGGAAACATTTTTCTGATGTTTTTAAAACAGTATTTTGTTTGCTGGGCTCAGCCATAAAATCAAAGCTTTTCTGATACCTTAATTACAAAGTGAAATGTTTTAATAAAACATTAAAATAACATTTTGTGATGTTTATGTTCCTTTGTCAAACATGTTTTCATGATGTTATATATATGTTTTAATAAAACATTGTTCAAAAATGTTTTTCAAATGTTTCCAAGATGGCACATTTTGATATCATTATAACATTAAAAAAAACATTTTTATGACATTTTAAGAAAACATTTTTCTGATGTTTTTAAAACAGTATTTTGTTTGCTGGGCTCAGCCATAAAATCAAAGCTTTTCTGATACCTTACAAAGTGAAATGTTTTAATAAAACATTAAAATAAAATTTTTGTGATGTTTATGTTCCTTTGTCAAACATGTTTTCATGATGTTATATATATGTTTTAATAAAACATTGTTCAAAAATGTTTTTCAAATGTTTCCAAGATGGCACATTTTCATATCATTATAACATTAAAAAAAATTTTTTTTGACATTTTAGGAAACATTTTTCTGATGTTTTTAAAACAGTATTTTGTTTGCTGGGCTCAGCCATAAAATCAAAGCTTTTCTGATACCTTAATTACAAAGTGAAATGTTTTAATAAAACATTAAAATAACATTTTTGTGATGTTTATGTTCCTTTGTCAAACATGTTTTCATGATGTTATATATATGTTTTAATAAAACATTGTTCAAAAATGTTTTTCAAATGTTTCCAAGATGGCACATTTTCATATCATTATAACATTAAAAAAAACATTTTTATGACATTTTAGAAAACATTTTTCTGATGTTTTTAAAACAGTATTGTGTGTGCTGGGCTCAGCCATAAAATCAAAGCTTTTCTGATACCTTTCAAAGTGAAATGTTTTAATAAAACATTAAAATAAAACTTTTGTGATGTTTATGCTCCTTTGTCAGACATGTTTTCATGATGTTATATATATGTTTTAATAAAACATTGTTCAAAAATGTTTCTCAAATGTTTCCAAGATGGCACATTTTTATATCATTATAACATTAAAAAAATCATTTTTATGACATTTTAGAAAACATTTTTCTGATGTTTTTAAAACAGTATTGTGTTTGCTGGGCTCAGCCATAAAATCAAAGCTTTTCTGATACCTTTCAAAGTGAAATGTTTTAATGTAACATTAAAATAAAATTTTTGTGACGTTTATGTTCCTTTGTCAAACATGTTTTCATGATGTTATATATATGTTTTAATAAAACATTGTTCAAAAATGTTTCTCAAATGTTTCCAAGATGGCACATTTTTATATCATTATAACATTAAAAAAAACATTATTATGACATTTGAGGAAACATTTTTCTGATGTTTTTAAAACATTATTGTGTTTGCTGGGAATGTTTTAATGATGTTTTAAAAACATCACTGAAAAATGTAAAATTACGTTATCTTAAAAACATCTGTATGATGTTTCTGAAATTTTACATAACATTTTATTTACATTTACGAAATGTTATTGAAAAATGTTTTCGTTATAACATGTATATGACGTTTATCAAATGTTATAAAAATGTTATGTGTTTGCTGGGTGGTTTTTATGGGTGACATAATTTAGCAGGTTAATATTATAGCCAACTATCAAAACCAAGCGCATTGGCTGAAACCCTGATGTACGGATTTGGTTTATGCAATTGGAATTAAGTATGTCCGGATTGGGACCATTTTATTTTTCCTCAATATTTTTCCGGAAAATTTTCAAATAATACTTTTTTATATATTTTTTCTCTACCAACTCATTGCCATACAGTAATTATTATATTAGTGTATGTAAGTAAAGGGGGTCCCAGGAAGACGGCAACACGTCATGGGACCACCATGCAACACAACATTATTGTTCACACGTTTTTTGTATCCGCGCAATGGTTGAGCGAATAACCTGTGCCTTTTCATGAAGCACGTTTGCAAACATACCTCCCATTAGGCTGTTCAGTTCCCGTGTTACCGATAGCATAGTGTTCATGAATGCAGGCAATTCTTGAGAGGGCAGTATTATCTCACATAAAAAACACTGTAAGAATCGTCCAATGCATTCCGACCCTTTGACTCCGGTTCTTTAAACGTTATTGTGACGTCATTGTTTGCTCTCGCGTTATTTGTATTTCGTGTGGTACTGTTGTGTCTGTCTGTCTGTCTGTCTGCTCCATTGAACGACACCGTATGTTGTTGTCCATGTGTCTTCTCTGAGTCTGTCTGTCTGCTCCATTGAACGGACACCGTATGTTGGAGTCCATGTGTCTTCTCTGTGTCTGTCTGCTCCATTGAACGGACACCGTGTGTTGTTGTCCATGTGTCTTCTCTGTGTCTGTCTGTCTGCTCCATTGAACGGACACCATGTGTTGTTGTCCATGTGTCTTCTCTGTCTCTGGCTGTTGTAGAGTCTTTGTATCATCTTCACGTGAATTTGTCCTCTGGGGTACGAGGCAGCCGGCTTTTCAGCTGGCTGGGATGATCAATTTCTCTGACGAAGTCAGGAAGGTGTCTTTTTTGCTGGTCAGTACAGAGTCACACGGTACCGTTTTGTCTACCCCAAGTAAGTTCTAACAGTTCGTCTGGTGATCTGATTTTGCATGGCCTTCCTGATTGCTTCAGTTACCATACGAGACCGGTGTGTCTGTTTATGGGGAGTTATCGATATCGGTAATCACAAGTGATGTGTCAGATGTATCTATCTAGTATTCGACGCAAACTGCTTAGATTGTCATCCAGTGCATCTCTTCGTGTGGGTGCAGCCCTTTTGTTTTCCAATGCCATGTCTAGTGTATAAATTAAGGATTTCTAAGATGACTGATTAGTTTTTGATCTCTTCTTCAGTCATGCTGTGTCATAAACTTTGCAACTTCCTGTTGCAGTCGTATTATTTTGAGACCATCTACTGTTATCTACTATTATCTACAAGCATGTAATGTAGTACATTCCTATGAAACATTTCCGGAAGACTAATTGTGGTCTAACCTCAAATAGGAAAGCTTTTATCTAAGCAAGTGTCCACTTTTATATCAAGTTGCAACAAAATGTATATGTAGACATACATATTATAGAACACTGTTTGTCACATTCCCCCAGAAAGCTCAACTAGCATGGACCAATATTAGCAGCCGTAGTATCGGCATCCCAACATTGGGCCAACAGTGGGTGTACGTCGGCAGTCATTGCATAGCGGTAGCTTGGTATGCCAACATAAGGCCAATGATGGTGTGCCAACATTATAGAAATATGCCGCCATACAGAGGGCCAGCATTGGCCCAAAAACGGACCAGTTTTGGGGTGATTTCACGGGAAAGGTTGCAAAATGACCGTTATGCCTAACTTGCTCCAAATACTTAGGCCAATATGGTTTAGTGTTGTTTCTTTGTGTCTCTTAGATAGATATTGGCAAAGCAACCTTCAGCGAAAATTTCAGAGCATTTACTATTATGGTTATTTATCTACGAGCATATATATGTGAAATTGCATAGGCTTCTCAGTCTCATTTGCATTTTTATGAAATTAAACCACATGAGAATTAACAGCAAAATGTTATGGGAAGAAAGTGAAAATCAGCAATACTTCTATACACCCTCAGAAATGCATATCCAAAGTTTTGTCACGATTGACCAAATATTGTTTGTTTTATGTTGATATGACTGTATAACTTTCAGTAAAATAATAACAGTACTGTCCTTTCCTAAACATTTCCACTTCTAACTGATTTTAAAGGCAGGAAAGGTGACACATTATGCATTAAAATATTGCTACATGTATCTGGATAAATTGATATAGTGTTCAGCCTCCAGCAACCTTAGCACTATTGTCTGGCCTAACACTTACTTCAGTAAGAACAAATTCCGTAAAAATGTGTCCTGTCCTGAACAACTAAATATGATGAGATTGGTGGCTAGGGTTCCGGGTTCCTGGACATAGATTTTTAACTATGAATGCATAGACTGGCTAAAAATTATCTAAGGAACAGTGTGGCTCTTGGATTATCTGTAAAATGATATTAGAGTTTTGTTGGTAATGTCCTTTCCTGAACAACCAGGTGGTTTTGCAGCACCTTCTGCATGTTCATATTTGGTTTTTGGATATTTTTTTATTAACTTTTATAGGTTTTCTTAACCAAAATTAGTTTTTACCACTTCATGTGTTGCTCTTCTGAGCTGTTTTATTGTTTGCTGTTATTGTAACCTTGCACAGATGGTTTAGAGACATGTAGAAAAAAATCCTTTCCTGAGCGAACGGGCCTTCAGTTCGTTACAATGACAGCAATTCAGTTGACTTGTACAGCATAATCCAGAAGCATGCACAATAATTCCTGGCTGTTCTGTCAAACATTTAGCACTATTACAGAGTCAATTATATCAGTCTGGTTGTAAATATGCTTCCAATTTGTCAATGTGTCCTTTTTCCATGAGAGAAAGACTTGTGTTTTCACTCAAATTTATACTCTTCTTTTAAGATAATTAGTGTTCTCCGTGTAACCTGTTGCTGCTTCAGCTATTTAATGTTTGTATTTCTTATAATAAACCTGACTGGGGCCTGCTGAACATTGTAAAAGATTGTGTCCTTTCTGAACAAAATTATGTGCACTGATATAGCATACGCTAACTTTACAATGCCTAGCCCTACTTACACAAAACTGCTCACAGTTGTTCTACCATACCTGTGGTTTGTAGAAATATGTGTTTGTGATCAGTATACATTGTAGTTTTTAAAAGAATACTAATGAAAGCCATCAGAGCAAGAAATGTGGTTGGAAAAAGCAGCATTTGTTCAAATAAATTCTGTGAAGCTCGTGTGTACCAACAGCAGAGGAAATAATAGTATTATCATTTGGGAGCTTTTAAAGACATCTGTATGATGTAGATGATAAGCAAAATGGTTGTTCACTTTTTGTTCAACATTTATGACAGTCTCTGAAAGAATCCCACATAATAAAAAATGTTAAAGTGTTTAAGCTTCAACCCATACATTTCCTCGTTTCTGTATATATGTACTTTGAATTCATAAAATTATTTTTTTCATATAAATGCATTTTACTTTTTGACCCTGGTGAGACTATTTTGCAACCTTTCCCGTGAAATCGTCCCTTGGCATGTCAGTTTGGTCCAGTACTGCACCAAGTAACGGGTTGCCATGGTTGGGTCAATACTGGCCCTGTGGACATCCACAACTTGGCCCAATGATGACGTGCCAACATTGGATCAATTTAGTAGCATACAGCCCTGCACATTGGGTCAACATTCCTAGTTGGAAATGCTATATGGGTATATGATAACGTTAATACACTGTACACAATAACGTTAATCAAACGTTTTACAAAAACTTTTTCATAACAACCTCAAAATGTTCTCATAGCGTTCTTGTGTTTGGCTGGGTAGGTGTTAGTTCTTTGAAAAGCCGCGTACCGCGCAACGTGCTATCGCTGCTGACTGGACAAAGCTACCTGGCGGCTTTGTCGGAGCGACGAGGCGCGCAAACGACTTATTAGCATTCCGGAGGACATAACTCAGGTCTGAGAACCGGACATCGGTCGGGCGTGTACTCTGGCAGACAGGGAATCAAACACGCACGACCGTAGACTGCATTTTGTTTGTCTTAAGGAACTTAGGCAAACAGCCGAACTCAGCGCTTGCTTAGTGACTGTGGCGTCCGCCAGGTGGATAAGCCCGTCAGTCGAAGCAAGCGTTTCGGAAGCAGATGCTAATTATTGTTGTAAAACTAAGTTCGTTCGGGCGCAAGTAATGGCGAGATTTTGACTTATGGTAACTTGCGAAAGCAACCACGAAGTTGAACTCAATCAGCTCGTGTGCTCGTTCGGACTTAGTCAAATCCCTTTCTGGGAGACGGCTATGCCAGTCGCGCTGCGCGGATTTTTATTACCGTAAACTTGTAATTTACGAACGGACGTGTTGTGGTGCGAATGGACGAACAGCTTAATCACGGTGCTATCGGTGAAACGCACTGTTCTTTCAGTTCTCAGCTCAATGCTAGCAAAGATGTGTCCTAAATAAGACCTGACAATTTACTCGACTCAATAATCCCTTTTCGTTTCGTCGAGGCCCTCAATGATTACAATGGATGGCCTGTAATACAAAGGGCATTCATGGTTAGAATAATTAACATGATTCGAATAATGAACAGAATAGCATCTAGCTGCAATGGCGTCATAATTGCATTATCCTGTGTTCCAAGAATGACCCCAGTGGCTTCCACGACTGAACTGAATGGGTTAACTTGCCTACTCCACAAATCAGTAATAACATTTAAATTTTGAAACTTAAAAATAAGTGCCATTTTTCCCTAGCATAATGTGTTACGTTCTTTCCAGTTCCCTTTTCCTGTTACTTAATTAGCAAAATGTGTTACTTTCTTTCCGTTACTTTGTCCATTTAACAAAGCGTTTGAATTGCACGGGACATGTTCATTTCAATCCAATTTCAACAATGATCGAGTTGCAATGGATGGCCTAACCACCGGGTTGCGAAATAGCAACTCTTTGTTCTGGTATCGGCTACCTTGTTTGTTTACGTTTTCGCCTGTTGTGGGAAGAATGTCGAACGAGCTTTTCTTTACACGTCTACCCGTATCGCAAGAATATTTCCGTTCTCCACGGAATGCTGCCATTCTCACAATGGCGAATTGCCACTATATATTTCACGGAATGCGCGGCTAAACTTTGCTACGTAGCCCCAAATGGAGCAGTGGTGTAGCCTTGAAATTATTTCGTATTTCGGTTGCAATACGTGATTGTTATGTTGCAGGGATTTATTTTTTGAAAACCTATAGGTTCTCACAGTTCGCAATATACGTAGAGAAACTATGACTTGTATGTACGTACAAGTCATAGTTTCTCTACGTATATCGCGAATGTGACAAAAAGATAGCAACATATCTCGATTGGTCGCATGGAAACAGTACTGGCCAAATTCGTGTTTGTCAAACGTGCACTTTGCCATGAACACTTGTCGCAATAATTATGATACGGAAGAACGGTGCATTATCTAAGTAAAATCCCCTTTCGTTGAATAGACGTCGAACAAACAATGGTCGCCTCGCAGCTATTTCTCCTGATTACACAATATCTTTTCTATGTTAAAACTTTGAAATGACCGATCGTTTTCCGCAGTTTCTGCTGAAAAGACAAAGGAAACGGTTGGTTGGTCGGTCGGTCGGTCGGTCGGCGCTAAAATTTCAGCGCGCGCGCGCGCGCGCAAACTACCACGCACAAATAATCGCGACGTACTGCGGTACTACACTGCGGTCCGTGTTCCTCTAGCCACCTACTCCGCGGTCCGTGTTCGCGTCTACTACTCTGAAGTCCGTGTTGTTCGACAAAGGACGCGCGCTTTTCTCGCTATAAAGAGCTGCGGCCGCCTGCCTAATCATTCGTTAAGCTACTGCATTCGAGAAGCTCAACATGTCTGGTCGCGGCAAAGGAGGAAAGGGTCTTGGAAAGGGTGGCGCTAAGCGTCATCGCAAAGTTTTGCGTGATAACATCCAGGGTATCACCAAGCCGGCAATCCGCCGTCTCGCTCGCCGTGGTGGAGTCAAGCGAATCTCTGGTCTCATCTACGAGGAGACCCGCGGTGTTCTCAAGGTCTTCCTAGAGAACGTCATCCGCGACGCCGTCACTTACACCGAGCACGCCAAGCGCAAGACTGTCACAGCCATGGACGTCGTCTACGCCCTCAAGCGACAGGGCCGCACCCTGTACGGTTTCGGAGGTTAGATTGTCACTGCTGGCGGCACCGATCGCAACAAACGGCTCTTTTCAGAGCCACCCACATTTTCACAAAAGAGAATTGCTTTCATCGCATTTATTTCTTCACTGCGCATCCTATTCTTCAGTCGCACCCTTCTATCTATTTACTGTTAGTCCTCGCGCCCTCCGACAGACAAGGCCACAGTCTGCAAAAATTCGTCCAATGCGGCAACGCGCTTCCGCTATTTCACAGCTCTACACGCACATCCCATACATAATTTTTATGTTACTTGGCCAAGCTGTGTATATCTTGCGTAGTAGCGATACGATTTCGTGTGATCCTACCACGTGCCATTAACTGCTTTTCGCCTAACCGCCACTTCCAACAAATTATCTGTAATGACCTACATAAAAGACGCATACATTTATTGTAAACAGTATTGTCAGAAAAATCGCGTGTCTGGTTTTGCGAAATTGTAGGCCCCACTGTAGTGCTAATTTTTTTATTCATACAGGTTCCTTCTTGTCATTAATAAATTACTTCGTTTATGCAGTATGTTATGCATCGTCTGGGAAGTTTGAAGATGTCGATTTTTAGCTCAGAAATGTATGGCTTGCCGATTTAATGATTAACTGACGGAACCATTAATTGGATGGCGCATGTCACAATAATTATGCACAGTCTGAAATTAACCCACAAGAAACACGTCCCAACAACTCAATGATGTCCACTGCCAACAGCATTTTACTGATATGCCGAGAATTACAGCTGAATCTTCGTTTACAGCTAGCGTCGACCTGTCCACACGTTTTATGAATCGCGTAATACGTGGACAATCGTGTTGTATGTATTCACACCTCTGTTCGCTCTACTGTTGTCCAACTGTTACGGATAATACGCCTAGCGTATCAGTAAAAACAATGTCAAAGCCTATATAGGTACAATTTAATGTTGTCAGTCCGCCTGGCAACTGAACCGCTAACCGGAAGGGGCTCGAAATAAGTCCCGCCTCCGAAAAAGCGCGCACTTGTTCAGTGAATTATATATAGCAGCAACTCGGAGCTAACAAGACACTTTTGTGTCGTGCGCACCTTTCGTAAGTTTGTCGACCAAGTTTTCTACCGCAAAAGTATCGTGTACGGCGCGGTACTCGAAAACAGTGGTTAAAACGTTAGCTTCGTGTAAAGTTAACGCAAAAAGAAGAGTTAACGAAAACATTGCAACAATCGCAACACCGGAAGGGGCTCGAAAGAAACTCCGCCCCCAACGCGGCAGCCAATCGAAGACATGCACACCTCTCCCGCCAGCGAGGCCAGCCGGCGACAGCGACACAATAAAAGCTAGGCGCGTTATTCGAATCGGGCACATTTGCAGTTTCAACTCGAATCGTGATCATGGCTCGTACCAAGCAGACAGCTCGCAAGTCGACCGGTGGCAAGGCCCCGAGGAAGCAGTTGGCGACCAAGGCCGCCCGCAAAAGCGCACCGGCTACCGGTGGAGTGAAGAAGCCGCATCGCTACAGGCCGGGCACCGTCGCTCTTCGTGAGATCCGTCGTTACCAGAAGAGCACCGAGCTGCTCATCCGCAAGCTGCCCTTCCAGCGCCTGGTGCGTGAAATCGCGCAGGACTTCAAGACCGATCTGCGTTTCCAGAGCTCGGCCGTCATGGCCCTGCAGGAGGCCAGCGAGGCATACTTGGTCGGTCTTTTCGAAGATACGAACTTGTGCGCCATCCACGCCAAGCGAGTCACAATCATGCCGAAAGACATCCAGCTGGCCCGACGAATCCGTGGCGAGCGTGCTTAAATGTACGTGTAGCGTCACTCGTCTCACTTACGAAACAAACGGCTCTTTTCAGAGCCAACCAACTTCTCATATAAGAGACTGCTACCTCGTCTTGTGGTGTTTGCTTGTTTGATTGTTTGTCGTTGCGAGTGCTCGTCTAGAATACCGGCCCACTTGATTTTTACCATTAAAAAATACAACAACAATAATACGCGGAGCATAGTTATCTGCAGGTGCGGTATGTCCGTTTTGTAACCACCTTGTGTCCACAAACAAGTCACCCCCCTCACCTAACCATTATAATAATTATCTGAAGTGTCTTCTTGCTGCGCACAATACCCTACAGTCACTGACACATACGTTGGCAGCCGTCTAGTAGGAATTTAAATCTTGGCACATCATAATGTCGTTGTAGTCTATAGATGTGTCCGTATTCCACGTTTTCAAATATATTTGTAAAAATACTGCTGTGTCCCCAATCAAGTGCGTGATAGCGATTTTATAGGCGATGTTATTTTGCATGACAACGCGAAAGATGCCACTTGAAGTGATCCAAGTTTGCACATTCGAGCGCCGATAGGCATAACCGTTATACTTTTACACACAACATGTTTAATATTTTACACATAAACACATACTTGCTGTTGCACATTATTATATATTTACAGTAGCGAACAAGAGGTTGGCCCGGATCCTAGACAGGTGCCGTTATTGCGTTAGACGATGCGTCAGCCTCATTTAAGTCACCCTAGCAGCACACTGTGTCCATTATTCGAATCGCTTCGCCGCCGTATATATTTTTTACGCGCGTCCAGTGTTTCGTCTCCGTAAGGTAAAACGTTCGCATGTCGAACGCGTTCCGTTGCGAAAGCGAGACATAGTTGTGTTGTCATGGTAAATTGATGACGCCCAACGTCTGACGCTCGACAAGAACTAACGTCCGACGTACGTGTCTTAAAATTCTGTTGCAACAGCCAACCAGCGCGTGTTGCATGTCTGCATAGCGGCCGTGCGATGATCTGGAAATGACCTGTAGTATCCTATCAACTGTCTTGTTCTGTAGACAAAAAGCATTACTCATATGCTAGAATGATTCATGCCCATTCGCCTACTCTTCATTTTATGGCTAAATCCGAGACAGATTCCCAGTTCGCCTACTGCCCAATTAATGCCTACTCCGACTTTGCCTACTCTTCAACCAGTTGGTCTACTAGCTACATGTACGTGGTTTCGCTTCCACGTGATCAAAGGATAACTGGATTTGGCTTCGTTTAGCAATTCAGTAGAAACAGTGGCTTTGCAGAACTCGTTAAGTCTAAGTTCTCTCTCGATTTAGTAAACGTTGACAGCACTCACATTTAACTATTGAAAATCGGTCTGATTTCTGCAACGCATTTTCTACATTAATAATTGTTTTAAACAAGTATTACATGTAAATGATGATTTCGGTTGGATAGGAGTTATCCTAATGCAGAGTAGGTGAAGTGGGAGTAATATCAGAATGGGCGTACCGAGAGGGTGTATCGCTGATAGTAGGCGAAATAGGAGAGCTATCCAAATGCAGAGTAGGCGGCGACATTCGCGTAATATCAGCAGGTGAAATGGGATACCCCGCTAGAATATTGTATCAATGATTCTGCGTGAACAATGTTACCGGTCTGCATGTGAGCCGCCGACCGTCGGCTGGCTAAACTTGCTTGCTTGCGGCGCTTTAGCAAAAACGAGATGAGAGAAGTTAGTGTTTCACCTCCGTAGTTAACTGCATTTGTGATTAGATTAACCAGTCAGACACGTCAAAGACTCTGGACGAGAACGGCGTGTTCTCCCGCGGTACACGAATCTAGTAGTTGTCGTTTTAGCGAACGAGTAGATACTTATTTGCAAGCGTAAATTTGAGGTGTAAGCGGCACATTGCTCAAATGTATTGCATGCAGTGACCAAACTGAAATAGGGTCTTAATCATAACATGCCTATGTAAAGTTATATTATTTCGGGTAGCTTCTATTGTACTGCGCTTGAATGCGAATCATAGCGACAGCAAAAGAAAAGTGGACATAGATTAAGCGACTGCAATATGAGCGTAAAAGAGACGAAGTTGGACAAAGTGGAAAGTCAATTGATGTAGAAGAATGTTGGATTAAATGGATTAGCGAGATGCGGGTTGGAAGTTTCTATTGTAGGAGCAGGGTTTGCTCGAACGACCAAAAATTAAAACAGCAACACGATAGCAATGAATAGCAGATATCCCTCTTTGAGGATGTGGTTAGCTCTGAAAAGAGCCGTTTGTGTTTCGAGTGACGAAGACTGCGCGTCGCTTAGTGGGCCTTCTGGGTAATACATGTAAATGATGATTTTAGTTGGATAGGAGTTATCCTAATGCAGAGTAGGTGAAGTGGGAGTAATATCAGAATGGGCGTACCGAGAAGGTGTATCGCTGATAGTAGGCGGAATAGGAAAGCTATCCAAATGCAGAGTAGGCGGCGAAATTCGCGTAATATCAGCAGGTGAAATGGGATACCCCGCTAGAATATTGTATCAATGATTCTGCGTGAACAATGTTACCGGTCTGCATGTGAGCCGCCGACCGTCGGCTGGCTAAACTTGCTTGCTTGCAGCGCTTTAGCAAAAACGAGATGAAATAAGTTAGTGTTTCACCTCGGTAGTTAACTGCATTTGTGATTAGATTAACCAGTCAGACGCATCAAAGACTCTGGACGAGAACGGCGTGTTCTCCCGCGGTACACGAATCTAGTAGTTGTCGTTTTAGCGAACGAGTAGATACTTATTTGCAAGCGTAAATTTGAGGTGTAAGCGGCACATTGCGCAAATGTATTGCAAGCAGTGACCAAACTGAAATGGGGTCTTAATCATAACATGCCTATGTAAGAGTTATATTATTTCGGGTAGCTTCTATTGTACTGCGCTTGAATGCGAATCATAGCGACAGCAAAAGAAAAGTGGACATAGATTAAGCGACTGCAATATGAACGTAAAAGAGACGAAGTTGGACAAAGTGGAAAGTCAATTGATGTAGAAGAATGTTGGATTACATGGATTAGCGAGATGCGGGTTGGAAGTTTCTATTGTAGGAGCAGGGTTTGCTCGAACGACCAAACATTAAAACAGCAACACGATAGCAATGAATAGCAGATACCCCTCTTTGAGGATGTGGTCGGCTCTGAAAAGAGCCGTTTGTGTTTCGAGTGACGAAGACTGCGCGTCGCTTAGTGGGCCTTCTGGGTCTTTTTCGGCAGAAGCACGGCCTGGATGTTGGGCAGTACACCACCCTGGGCGATGGTTACGCCAGACAGAAGCTTGTTCAACTCCTCGTCGTTGCGGATGGCGAGCTGCAGGTGACGGGGGATGATCCTCGACTTCTTGTTGTCACGGGCGGCGTTTCCTGCCAGCTCGAGAACCTCGGCAGCCAGATACTCCATGACGGCAGCCAGGTAGACGGGCGCTCCGGCTCCGACGCGCTGGGCGTAGTTGCCCTTGCGCAGATGGCGGTGAATACGACCGACGGGGAACTGAAGTCCGGCACGAGAAGAACGAGTTTTGCTCTTTCCCTTCGCCTTTCCTCCTTTGCCGCGTCCAGACATTATTGCTGTGCTACGAACGTGAAACGACTACACACAACTGATGAGATACCAGAGAATGCCACAGCTACGGCCCAGTCGTGCTTTTATACGACAGCGGCGTGCCGAGCTGAACGTCGCGGGCTAACAGCGCGCCAAAGATCACCGCGTCGCCGCAACGACCACGTGACCGTAACGTCCACCCTCGGCACACGTAGCGCGCTATAAAGCTGCGCGGCTGATTTGCGCCGGCAGTTCTACGTATTCATACGACTACTACGACATCATGCCTCCTAAAGCAGCATCGAAGGGCGCCAAGAAGGCCGTCAGCAAGACAAAGACGCCTCGCAGCGGCGACAAGAAGCATCGCAGGCGAAGGAGGGAGAGCTACGGAATCTACATCTACAAGGTTCTGAAGCAGGTGCACCCTGACACCGGTATCTCGAGCAAGGCAATGAGCATCATGAATTCGTTCGTGAATGACATCTTCGAGCGTATCGCCGCCGAGTCTTCTCGTCTCGCCCACTACAACAAGCGCTCGACGATCACGAGCCGCGAGATCCAGACCGCTGTCCGTCTGCTGCTGCCCGGTGAGCTCGCCAAGCACGCCGTCAGCGAGGGAACGAAGGCCGTCACGAAGTACACGAGCACCCGTTAAAGCGTTACAGTTACGCTACGAAAACAAACGGCTCTTTTCAGAGCCAACCACTTTCTCACGAAAGAGTAATAACTACTTGTCGCTTAGGTTGTGTGTGTTCTCGTGTAGGCATCTGCTGGCCACCACTGCTCTCCTGTGCACCGATATCCACTTCTTTTTTTACCGACTCAACATTGCACTGTATTAGGTTAGCCGATACACAAGTAGTGGGACAGGTCGCTGGTGAAGCGTCAAGCCACCCATCCGCTAGTTTAATTAACACGTCTTCTTACTAACGAACAAACTTTATGCTGCCGTTTCCATAAGAAATGTTCCACTCACTTACTTCATCAGTAACCTGTGTTGTAGAGGGTATGTGTCAGCCAACAGCCGCCCCGTCATCAACAGACACGTTTTAATTAGATCCAGTTTTGCCCATGAATGTGTATACAACAAATGTTGGAAGGACAGTAACAGGAAATAAGCTAAGCTAACAGGTTAGTTTAATTTTTACCATTTTTTATACATTATAAAAGTATTTTTTGGTGTCTTGAAATTCATATGTATACATACATACATACATGCATACATGCATACATTTATTTGTGAAACACTGATTTATACTGTAATACAAAGGGCATTCATGGTTAGAATAATTAACATGATTCGAATAATGAACAGAATAGCATCTAGCTGCAATGGCGTCATAATTGCATTATCCTGTGTTCCAAGAATGACCCCAGTGGCTTCCACGACTGAACTGAATGGGTTAACTTGCCTACACCACAAATCAGTAATAACATTTAAATTTTGAAACTTAAAAATAAGTGCCATTTTTCCCTAGCATAATGTGTTACGTTCTTTCCAGTTCCCTTTTCCTGTTACTTAATTAGCAAAATGTGTTACTTTCTTTCCGTTACTTTGTCCATTTAACAAAGCGTTTGCATTGCACGGGACATGTTCATTTCAATCCAATTTCAACAATGATCGAGTTGCAATGAATGGCCTAACCACCGGGTTGCGAAATAGCAACTCTTTGTTCTGGTATCGGCTACCTTGTTTGTTTACGTTTTCGCCTGTTGTGGGAAGAATGTCGAACGAGCTTTTCTTTACACGTCTACCCGTATCGCAAGAATATTTCCGTTCTCCACGGAATGCTGCCATTCTCACAATGGCGAATTGCCACTATATATTTCACGGAATGCGCGGCTAAACTTTGCTGCGTAGCCCCAAATGGAGCAGTGGTGTAGCCTTGAAATTATTTCGTATTTCGGTTGCAATACGTGATTGTTATGTTGCAGGGATTTATTTTTTGAAAACCTATAGGTTCTCACAGTTCGCAATATACGTAGAGAAACTATGACTTGTATGTACGTACAAGTCATAGTTTCTCTACGTATATCGCGAATGTGACAAAAAGATAACAACATATCTCGATTGGTCGCATGGAAACAGTACTGGCCAAATTCGTGTTTGTCAAACGTGCACTTTGCCATGAACACTTGTCGCAATAATTATGATACGGAAGAACGGTGCATTATCTAAGTAAAATCCCCTTTCGTTGAATAGACGTCGAACAAACAATGGTCGCCTCGCAGCTATTTCTCCTGATTACACAATATCTTTTCTATGTTAAAACTTTGAAATGACCGATCGTTTTCCGCAGTTTCTGCTGAAAAGACAAAGGAAACGGTTGGTTGGTCGGTCGGTCGGTCGGTCGGCGCTAAAATTTCAGCGCGCGCGCGCGCAAACTACCACGCACAAATAATCGCGACGTACTGCGGTACTACACTGCGGTCCGTGTTCCTCTAGCCACCTACTCCGCGGTCCGTGTTCGCGTCTACTACTCTGAAGTCCGTGTTGTTCGACAAAGGACGCGCGCTTTCTCGCTATAAAGAGCTGCGGCCGCCTGCCTAATCATTCGTTAAGCTACTGCATTCGAGAAGCTCAACATGTCTGGTCGCGGCAAAGGAGGAAAGGGTCTTGGAAAGGGTGGCGCTAAGCGTCATCGCAAAGTTTTGCGTGATAACATCCAGGGTATCACCAAGCCGGCAATCCGCCGTCTCGCTCGCCGTGGTGGAGTCAAGCGAATCTCTGGTCTCATCTACGAGGAGACCCGCGGTGTTCTCAAGGTCTTCCTAGAGAACGTCATCCGCGACGCCGTCACTTACACCGAGCACGCCAAGCGCAAGACTGTCACAGCCATGGACGTCGTCTACGCCCTCAAGCGACAGGGCCGCACCCTGTACGGTTTCGGAGGTTAGATTGTCACTGCTGGCGGCACCGATCGCAACAAACGGCTCTTTTCAGAGCCACCCACATTTTCACAAAAGAGAATTGCTTTCATCGCATTTATTTCTTCACTGCGCATCCTATTCTTCAGTCGCACCCTTCTATCTATTTACTGTTAGTCCTCGCGCCCTCCGACAGACAAGGCCACAGTCTGCAAAAATTCGTCCAATGCGGCAACGCGCTTCCGCTATTTCACAGCTCTACACGCACATCCCATACATAATTTTGGTAATCGTTTACTTAACTGGCCTAAATTATTAGGGCTTTATGCCGACGATTTTTCCAGAATTTTTTTACCTGAATGCGTTCCTTGCACCATTCCGCATATGTTCCAGTAAAAAAGTTCATATATTCTTTAAAAATATTGTGTTTTAGGCCACTTTTAATCAGTTTGACACATCAAAACAGCGGAGCCGATTGCATGTTAAAGATGGCACGTGTGCGATTTGCGCATTAGTCACGCCTCGGTGCCATCAGAACCGCGAAGGCGATCTTTGTGTGTATTGGGCATACAATTACACAACGTAAAAAAATTAAGAGAACAAAATTGAGAAAATAGGCTCCAAAAATGTTTCAAGCGAAGAAATTCTAGAAAAAAATTAAAACATTCTCTACAGTTTTTATATTAAACGCAATATTTGTAGAGCACATACAGTCACTTCTAACGTAATATTTCATATTTATTTAATTAAATATTTGATGTTGCAAATATTATTTTTATGAAAATTAATATAATTAAATTAAAAAGAATGCATGGGTTAACTTATCTGTCGTTTGGTGAGCAAAGGTTATTGTTTTTGTAATTAAAACATACTGATAATATTGACTGTCATGTGCATCTTTAAAGGGACAATTCATTGTATGTCATTGTTAATATAATTAAATTTAAAAGAATGCAGGGGTTAAATTATCTGTCGTTTGGTGAACAAAAGTTTTTTTATAATTATGCTGATATTGCATGTCTACATGGTTTTCTTCTGATGGGGAGGGTATTGTTGGGAGGGAGGTAGGGAGGTATTCTGTGTTGTCCTTTTTCACAGAAATATCATTCGGAGAAATCGTGATGTAGTACCGCCTTGCCAGTGATTAATGGGAAGAAGAAGATATAGCTCAGAAACAATTTTAATTGTTCATATTAAATAACATTAATTACTTTCTCATAATACATGTGAATTAAAAGCATCCTTTCATTACGTTCAGCAAAATATATAACGTTAATTAACATATTAATAATTAATTAATCAACGTGCTACACTATTGTAACTGCTAGTGTGATTTTGGCGTGTAATAAATAAAACACAACAGTTTACAGTTATTCAGCTTTCTTAGAGGGATGGAGTCATAGAGTATTCAGTATCCTTGCCACAATAATTACGTAAAAACAAAAAATTATGTTTTTACGTAATTATTGTGGCAAGGATACTGAATACTTATGATGACTCCATCCCTCTAAGAAACCTGAATAATAATACATTTAATGTATTATTATCATTATGGGACTACATAACTTTTCATTATCATTACAAGCCATCATTGTCAGTTTCATTATCATTACCATCAATGGCCAGTTATATGTAAAGAACTCCATGAACCAACTATTGTAAAAGTTTCTTATATTTATTTGAAGGAAAATCACTAAGTAGCAATGGTGTTTTAAAGGTGTCTGCTGGTGTAACTCATACTGCTGCTTGGCAGAAATAAGGTAAATTGCTGTAGGAAATCCTTGTCCAAGCCTAAATAATAACACTATTTAGTAAGTATTTACGTCATGTGGCTTTCTTCCGCGCACCGAGGGCCTCGGTCCGAGGCAGTTGCACAAAAGAAATTGTGTGGCATTTGCACGAACTGCCATGACTGGCGCATAACCGTCGAATACACATTGAATGCACAGGTTTGTGTATCCACTGGATGTGAGCTGTGAATGTGTTATCAGTCATTCGATCAAGAAATGTGTATTCAGACAAATCCAGTGATACTACAACTGCACATAGACACAGCATATACGACAAAAGGAATACATATGTGGTTTGGTTACTCACCAGTTTAGAATTATTGAAAAAACTAAATAAGTAATAAAATAAATAAATAAGTAAATTATTTAAATGAACATGTTAATGTAAAGAGATTATATTAAATTGTAAATTTATATAAATTGACTTAAATTTATATAAATTGACTTAATTAAATTAAAGTACTCCGTCAATCCCTCCTTAAAGTTGCGCATGCGCATGACATGCAATATCATCAGTATATTTTTTTATTACAAAAACAATAACCTTTGTTCACCAAACGACAGATAATTAACCCATGCATTCTTTTCAATTTAGTTATGTTAACAATGACATGCAATGAGTTGTCCCTTTAAAGTTGCATATGCACATGACATGCAATATAAACAGTATAATTTTTAATAACAAAAACAATAGTCTTTGTTCACCAAACGACAGATAATATGAATTCAATGAAATAAAATTTTATTATATTAACAATGAAATGCAATGAGATGCCCCATTGTAGTTGCGCATGCGCATGACATGCAATATAAACAGTATAATTTTTAATTACAAAAACAAGTCCTTGTTCATGAAAAAACAGATAATTTAACCCATGCATTCTTTTACATTTTATTATATTAACAATGACATGCAATGAGATGCCCCATTGTAGTTGCGCATGTGCATAGCATCCAATATCAAGCATAAAACTTTCACCAAAAAATAATATTTGCAACATCAAATATTTAATTAAATAAACTATGAAAAATTACTTTACAATTAACTGTATAACAAATGTTGCGTTTAATGTAAAAACTGTGGAGAATATTTTATTTTATAATTATTTCGTTTTAAAATTGTTTGAGCCTACTTTCTCTTTTTTCTCTTTTAATTAATGTTTTACGATGCGTAAGTGTGCGCTCGATACGCACAAAGATCGCCTTCGCGGTTCTGATGGCACCGAGGCGTGACTAATGCGCAAATCGCACGCGCCATCTTTAACATGCAATTGGCTCCGCTGTTTTGATGTGTCAAACTGATTAAAAGTGGCCTAAAACACAATATTTTTAAAGAATATATGAACTTTTTTACTGGAACATATGCGGAATGGTGCAAGGAACGCATTCAGGTAAAAAATTCTGGAAAAATCGTCGGCATAAAGCCCTAATAATTTAGGCCAGTTAAGTAAACGATTACCCGTCTTCTTACTAACGAACAAACTTTATGCTGCCGTTTCCATAAGAAATGTTCCACTCACTTACTTCATCAGTAACCTGTGTTGTAGAGGGTATGTGTCAGCCAACAGCCGCCCCGTCATCAACAGACACGTTTTAATTAGATCCAGTTTTGCCCATGAATGTGTATACAACAAATGTTGGAAGGACAGTAACAGGAAATAAGCTAAGCTAACAGGTTAGTTTAATTTTTACCATTTTTATACATTATAAAAGTATTTTTTGGTGTCTTGAAATTCATATGTATACATACATACATACATGCATACATGCATACATTTATTTGTGAAACACTGATTTATACTGTAATACAAAGGGCATTCATGGTTAGAATAATTAACATGATTCGAATAATGAACAGAATAGCATCTAGCTGCAATGGCGTCATAATTGCATTATCCTGTGTTCCAAGAATGACCCCAGTGGCTTCCACGACTGAACTGAATGGGTTAACTTGCCTACACCACAAATCAGTAATAACATTTAAATTTTGAAACTTAAAAATAAGTGCCATTTTTCCCTAGCATAATGTGTTACGTTCTTTCCAGTTCCCTTTTCCTGTTACTTAATTAGCAAAATGTGTTACTTTCTTTCCGTTACTTTGTCCATTTAACAAAGCGTTTGAATTGCACGGGACATGTTCATTTCAATCCAATTTCAACAATGATCGAGTTGCAATGGATGGCCTAACCGCCGGGTTGCGAAATAGCAACTCTTTGTTCTGGTATCGGCTACCTTGTTTGTTTACGTTTTCGCCTGTTGTGGGAAGAATGTCGAACGAGCTTTTCTTTACACGTCTACCCGTATCGCAAGAATATTTCCGTTCTCCACGGAATGCTGCCATTCTCACAATGGCGAATTGCCACTATATATTTCACGGAATGCGCGGCTAAACTTTGCTACGTAGCCCCAAATGGAGCAGTGGTGTAGCCTTGAAATTATTTCGTATTTCGGTTGCAATACGTGATTGTTATGTTGCAGGGATTTATTTTTTGAAAACCTATAGGTTCTCACAGTTCGCAATATACGTAGAGAAACTATGACTTGTATGTACGTACAAGTCATAGTTTCTCTACGTATATCGCGAATGTGACAAAAAGATAGCAACATATCTCGATTGGTCGCATGGAAACAGTACTGGCCAAATTCGTGTTTGTCAAACGTGCACTTTGCCATGAACACTTGTCGCAATAATTATGATACGGAAGAACGGTGCATTATCTAAGTAAAATCCCCTTTCGTTGAATAGACGTCGAACAAACAATGGTCGCCTCGCAGCTATTTCTCCTGATTACACAATATCTTTTCTATGTTAAAACTTTGAAATGACCGATCGTTTTCCGCAGTTTCTGCTGAAAAGACAAAGGAAACGGTTGGTTGGTCGGTCGGTCGGTCGGTCGGCGCTAAAATTTCAGCGCGCGCGCGCGCAAACTACCACGCACAAATAATCGCGACGTACTGCGGTACTACACTGCGGTCCGTGTTCCTCTAGCCACCTACTCCGCGGTCCGTGTTCGCGTCTACTACTCTGAAGTCCGTGTTGTTCGACAAAGGACGCGCGCGCTTTTCTCGCTATAAAGAGCTGCGGCCGCCTGCCTAATCATTCGTTAAGCTACTGCATTCGAGAAGCTCAACATGTCTGGTCGCGGCAAAGGAGGAAAGGGTCTTGGAAAGGGTGGCGCTAAGCGTCATCGCAAAGTTTTGCGTGATAACATCCAGGGTATCACCAAGCCGGCAATCCGCCGTCTCGCTCGCCGTGGTGGAGTCAAGCGAATCTCTGGTCTCATCTACGAGGAGACCCGCGGTGTTCTCAAGGTCTTCCTAGAGAACGTCATCCGCGACGCCGTCACTTACACCGAGCACGCCAAGCGCAAGACTGTCACAGCCATGGACGTCGTCTACGCCCTCAAGCGACAGGGCCGCACCCTGTACGGTTTCGGAGGTTAGATTGTCACTGCTGGCGGCACCGATCGCAACAAACGGCTCTTTTCAGAGCCACCCACATTTTCACAAAAGAGAATTGCTTTCATCGCATTTATTTCTTCACTGCGCATCCTATTCTTCAGTCGCACCCTTCTATCTATTTACTGTTAGTCCTCGCGCCCTCCGACAGACAAGGCCACAGTCTGCAAAAATTCGTCCAATGCGGCAACGCGCTTCCGCTATTTCACAGCTCTACACGCACATCCCATACATAATTTTTTATGTTACTTGGCCAAGCTGTGTATATCTTGCGTAGTAGCGATACGATTTCGTGTGATCCTACCACGTGCCATTAACTGCTTTTCGCCTAACCGCCACTTCCAACAAATTATCTGTAATGACCTACATAAAAGACGCATACATTTATTGTAAACAGTATTGTCAGAAAAATCGCGTGTCTGGTTTTGCGAAATTGTAGGCCCCACTGTAGTGCTAATTTTTTTATTCATACAGGTTCCTTCTTGTCATTAATAAATTACTTCGTTTATGCAGTATGTTATGCATCGTCTGGGAAGTTTGAAGATGTCGATTTTTAGCTCAGAAATGTATGGCTTGCCGATTTAATGATTAACTGACGGAACCATTAATTGGATGGCGCATGTCACAATAATTATGCACAGTCTGAAATTAACCCACAAGAAACACGTCCCAACAACTCAATGATGTCCACTGCCAACAGCATTTTACTGATATGCCGAGAATTACAGCTGAATCTTCGTTTACAGCTAGCGTCGACCTGTCCACACGTTTTATGAATCGCGTAATACGTGGACAATCGTGTTGTATGTATTCACACCTCTGTTCGCTCTACTGTTGTCCAACTGTTACGGATAATACGCCTAGCGTATCAGTAAAAACAATGTCAAAGCCTATATAGGTACAATTTAATGTTGTCAGTCCGCCTGGCAACTGAACCGCTAACCGGAAGGGGCTCGAAATAAGTCCCGCCTCCGAAAAAGCGCGCACTTGTTCAGTGAATTATATATAGCAGCAACTCGGAGCTAACAAGACACTTTTGTGTCGTGCGCACCTTTCGTAAGTTTGTCGACCAAGTTTTCTACCGCAAAAGTATCGTGTACGGCGCGGTACTCGAAAACAGTGGTTAAAACGTTAGCTTCGTGTAAAGTTAACGCAAAAAGAAGAGTTAACGAAAACATTGCAACAATCGCAACACCGGAAGGGGCTCGAAAGAAACTCCGCCCCCAACGCGGCAGCCAATCGAAGACATGCACACCTCTCCCGCCAGCGAGGCCAGCCGGCGACAGCGACACAATAAAAGCTAGGCGCGTTATTCGAATCGGGCACATTTGCAGTTTCAACTCGAATCGTGATCATGGCTCGTACCAAGCAGACAGCTCGCAAGTCGACCGGTGGCAAGGCCCCGAGGAAGCAGTTGGCGACCAAGGCCGCCCGCAAAAGCGCACCGGCTACCGGTGGAGTGAAGAAGCCGCATCGCTACAGGCCGGGCACCGTCGCTCTTCGTGAGATCCGTCGTTACCAGAAGAGCACCGAGCTGCTCATCCGCAAGCTGCCCTTCCAGCGCCTGGTGCGTGAAATCGCGCAGGACTTCAAGACCGATCTGCGTTTCCAGAGCTCGGCCGTCATGGCCCTGCAGGAGGCCAGCGAGGCATACTTGGTCGGTCTTTTCGAAGATACGAACTTGTGCGCCATCCACGCCAAGCGAGTCACAATCATGCCGAAAGACATCCAGCTGGCCCGACGAATCCGTGGCGAGCGTGCTTAAATGTACGTGTAGCGTCACTCGTCTCACTTACGAAACAAACGGCTCTTTTCAGAGCCAACCAACTTCTCATATAAGAGACTGCTACCTCGTCTTGTGGTGTTTGCTTGTTTGATTGTTTGTCGTTGCGAGTGCTCGTCTAGAATACCGGCCCACTTGATTTTTACCATTAAAAATACAACAACAATAATACGCGGAGCATAGTTATCTGCAGGTGCGGTATGTCCGTTTTGTAACCACCTTGTGTCCACAAACAAGTCACCCCCTCACCTAACCATTATAATAATTATCTGAAGTGTCTTCTTGCTGCGCACAATACCCTACAGTCACTGACACATACGTTGGCAGCCGTCTAGTAGGAATTTAAATCTTGGCACATCATAATGTCGTTGTAGTCTATAGATGTGTCCGTATTCCACGTTTTCAAATATATTTGTAAAAATACTGCTGTGTCCCCAATCAAGTGCGTGATAGCGATTTTATAGGCGATGTTATTTTGCATGACAACGCGAAAGATGCCACTTGAAGTGATCCAAGTTTGCACATTCGAGCGCCGATAGGCATAACCGTTATACTTTTACACACAACATGTTTAATATTTTACACATAAACACATACTTGCTGTTGCACATTATTATATATTTACAGTAGCGAACAAGAGGTTGGCCCGGATCCTAGACAGGTGCCGTTATTGCGTTAGACGATGCGTCAGCCTCATTTAAGTCACCCTAGCAGCACACTGTGTCCATTATTCGAATCGCTTCGCCGCCGTATATATTTTTACGCGCGTCCAGTGTTTCGTCTCCGTAAGGTAAAACGTTCGCATGTCGAACGCGTTCCGTTGCGAAAGCGAGACATAGTTGTGTTGTCATGGTAAATTGATGACGCCCAACGTCTGACGCTCGACAAGAACTAACGTCCGACGTACGTGTCTTAAAATTCTGTTGCAACAGCCAACCAGCGCGTGTTGCATGTCTGCATAGCGGCCGTGCGATGATCTGGAAATGACCTGTAGTATCCTATCAACTGTCTTGTTCTGTAGACAAAAAGCATTACTCATATGCTAGAATGATTCATGCCCATTCGCCTACTCTTCATTTTATGGCTAAATCCGAGACAGATTCCCAGTTCGCCTACTGCCCAATTAATGCCTACTCCGACTTTGCCTACTCTTCAACCAGTTGGTCTACTAGCTACATGTACGTGGTTTCGCTTCCACGTGATCAAAGGATAACTGGATTTGGCTTCGTTTAGCAATTCAGTAGAAACAGTGGCTTTGCAGAACTCGTTAAGTCTAAGTTCTCTCTCGATTTAGTAAACGTTGACAGCACTCACATTTAACTATTGAAAATCGGTCTGATTTCTGCAACGCATTTTCTACATTAATAATTGTTTTAAACAAGTATTACATGTAAATGATGATTTCGGTTGGATAGGAGTTATCCTAATGCAGAGTAGGTGAAGTGGGAGTAATATCAGAATGGGCGTACCGAGAGGGTGTATCGCTGATAGTAGGCGAAATAGGAGAGCTATCCAAATGCAGAGTAGGCGGCGACATTCGCGTAATATCAGCAGGTGAAATGGGATACCCCGCTAGAATATTGTATCAATGATTCTGCGTGAACAATGTTACCGGTCTGCATGTGAGCCGCCGACCGTCGGCTGGCTAAACTTGCTTGCTTGCAGCGCTTTAGCAAAAACGAGATGAGAGAAGTTAGTGTTTCACCTCCGTAGTTAACTGCATTTGTGATTAGATTAACCAGTCAGACACGTCAAAGACTCTGGACGAGAACGGCGTGTTCTCCCGCGGTACACGAATCTAGTAGTTGTCGTTTTAGCGAACGAGTAGATACTTATTTGCAAGCGTAAATTTGAGGTGTAAGCGGCACATTGCTCAAATGTATTGCATGCAGTGACCAAACTGAAATAGGGTCTTAATCATAACATGCCTATGTAAAGTTATATTATTTCGGGTAGCTTCTATTGTACTGCGCTTGAATGCGAATCATAGCGACAGCAAAAAGAAAAGTGGACATAGATTAAGCGACTGCAATATGAGCGTAAAAGAGACGAAGTTGGACAAAGTGGAAAGTCAATTGATGTAGAAGAATGTTGGATTACATGGATTAGCGAGATGCGGGTTGGAAGTTTCTATTGTAGGAGCAGGGTTTGCTCGAACGACCAAAAATTAAAACAGCAACACGATAGCAATGAATAGCAGATATCCCTCTTTGAGGATGTGGTTAGCTCTGAAAAGAGCCGTTTGTGTTTCGAGTGACGAAGACTGCGCGTCGCTTAGTGGGCCTTCTGGGTAATACATGTAAATGATGATTTTAGTTGGATAGGAGTTATCCTAATGCAGAGTAGGTGAAGTGGGAGTAATATCAGAATGGGCGTACCGAGAAGGTGTATCGCTGATAGTAGGCGGAATAGGAAAGCTATCCAAATGCAGAGTAGGCGGCGAAATTCGCGTAATATCAGCAGGTGAAATGGGATACCCCGCTAGAATATTGTATCAATGATTCTGCGTGAACAATGTTACCGGTCTGCATGTGAGCCGCCGACCGTCGGCTGGCTAAACTTGCTTGCTTGCAGCGCTTTAGCAAAAACGAGATGAAATAAGTTAGTGTTTCACCTCGGTAGTTAACTGCATTTGTGATTAGATTAACCAGTCAGACGCATCAAAGACTCTGGACGAGAACGGCGTGTTCTCCCGCGGTACACGAATCTAGTAGTTGTCGTTTTAGCGAACGAGTAGATACTTATTTGCAAGCGTAAATTTGAGGTGTAAGCGGCACATTGCGCAAATGTATTGCAAGCAGTGACCAAACTGAAATGGGGTCTTAATCATAACATGCCTATGTAAGAGTTATATTATTTCGGGTAGCTTCTATTGTACTGCGCTTGAATGCGAATCATAGCGACAGCAAAAAGAAAAGTGGACATAGATTAAGCGACTGCAATATGAACGTAAAAGAGACGAAGTTGGACAAAGTGGAAAGTCAATTGATGTAGAAGAATGTTGGATTACATGGATTAGCGAGATGCGGGTTGGAAGTTTCTATTGTAGGAGCAGGGTTTGCTCGAACGACCAAACATTAAAACAGCAACACGATAGCAATGAATAGCAGATACCCCTCTTTGAGGATGTGGTTGGCTCTGAAAAGAGCCGTTTGTGTTTCGAGTGACGAAGACTGCGCGTCGCTTAGTGGGCCTTCTGGGTCTTTTTCGGCAGAAGCACGGCCTGGATGTTGGGCAGTACACCACCCTGGGCGATGGTTACGCCAGACAGAAGCTTGTTCAACTCCTCGTCGTTGCGGATGGCGAGCTGCAGGTGACGGGGGATGATCCTCGACTTCTTGTTGTCACGGGCGGCGTTTCCTGCCAGCTCGAGAACCTCGGCAGCCAGATACTCCATGACGGCAGCCAGGTAGACGGGCGCTCCGGCTCCGACGCGCTGGGCGTAGTTGCCCTTGCGCAGATGGCGGTGAATACGACCGACGGGGAACTGAAGTCCGGCACGAGAAGAACGAGTTTTGCTCTTTCCCTTCGCCTTTCCTCCTTTGCCGCGTCCAGACATTATTGCTGTGCTACGAACGTGAAACGACTACACACAACTGATGAGATACCAGAGAATGCCACAGCTACGGCCCAGTCGTGCTTTTATACGACAGCGGCGTGCCGAGCTGAACGTCGCGGGCTAACAGCGCGCCAAAAGATCACCGCGTCGCCGCAACGACCACGTGACCGTAACGTCCACCCCTCGGCACACGTAGCGCGCTATAAAAGCTGCGCGGCTGATTTGCGCCGGCAGTTCTACGTATTCATACGACTACTACGACATCATGCCTCCTAAAGCAGCATCGAAGGGCGCCAAGAAGGCCGTCAGCAAGACAAAGACGCCTCGCAGCGGCGACAAGAAGCATCGCAGGCGAAGGAGGGAGAGCTACGGAATCTACATCTACAAGGTTCTGAAGCAGGTGCACCCTGACACCGGTATCTCGAGCAAGGCAATGAGCATCATGAATTCGTTCGTGAATGACATCTTCGAGCGCATCGCCGCCGAGTCTTCTCGTCTCGCCCACTACAACAAGCGCTCGACGATCACGAGCCGCGAGATCCAGACCGCTGTCCGTCTGCTGCTGCCCGGTGAGCTCGCCAAGCACGCCGTCAGCGAGGGAACGAAGGCCGTCACGAAGTACACGAGCACCCGTTAAAGCGTTACAGTTACGCTACGAAAACAAACGGCTCTTTTCAGAGCCAACCACTTTCTCACGAAAGAGTAATAACTACTTGTCGCTTAGGTTGTGTGTGTTCTCGTGTAGGCATCTGCTGGCCACCACTGCTCTCCTGTGCACCGATATCCACTTCTTTTTTTACCGACTCAACATTACACTGTATTAGGTTAGCCGATACACAAGTAGTGGGACAGGTCGCTGGTGAAGCGTCAAGCCACCCATTCACTAGTTTAACACGTTTTTTACTAACGAACAAACTTTATGCTGCCGTTTCCATAAGAAATGTTCCACTCACTTACTTCATCAGTAACCTGTGTTGTAGAGGGTATGTGTCAGCCAACAGCCGCCCCGTCATCCACACGCACGTTTTAATTAGATCCAGTTTTGTCCATGAATGTGTATACAACAAATGTTGGAAGGACAGTAACAGGAAATAAGCTAAGCTAACAGGTTAGTTTAATTTTTACCATTTTTTATACATTATAAAAGTATTTTTGTGTGTCTTGAAATTCATATGTATACATACATACATACATACATACATGCATACATTTATTTGTGAAACACTGATTTATACTGTAATACAAAGGGCATTCATGGTTAGAATAATTAACATGATTCGAATAATGAACAGAATAGCATCTAGCTGCAATGGCGTCATAATTGCATTATCCTGTGTTCCAAGAATGACCCCAGTGGCTTCCACGACTGAACTGAATGGGTTAACTTGCCTACACCACAAATCAGTAATAACATTTAAATTTTGAAACTTAAAAATAAGTGCCATTTTTCCCTAGCATAATGTGTTACGTTCTTTCCAGTTCCCTTTTCCTGTTACTTAATTAGCAAAATGTGTTACTTTCTTTCCGTTACTTTGTCCATTTAACAAAGCGTTTGAATTGCACGGGACATGTTCATTTCAATCCAATTTCAACAATGATCGAGTTGCAATGGATGGCCTAACCGCCGGGTTGCGAAATAGCAACTCTTTGTTCTGGTATCGGCTACCTTGTTTGTTTACGTTTTCGCCTGTTGTGGGAAGAATGTCGAACGAGCTTTTCTTTACACGTCTACCCGTATCGCA
Source organism: Lamellibrachia satsuma (assembly GCA_033239005.1). Taxonomy (NCBI): domain Eukaryota; kingdom Metazoa; phylum Annelida; class Polychaeta; order Sabellida; family Siboglinidae; genus Lamellibrachia; species Lamellibrachia satsuma. The sequence continues at coordinate 4,993,913 of BSQZ01000015.1, read as the reverse complement.
AGAATATTTCCGTTCTCCACGGAATGCTGCCATTCTCACAATGGCGAATTGCCACTATATATTTCACGGAATGCGCGGCTAAACTTTGCTACGTAGCCCCAAATGGAGCAGTGGTGTAGCCTTGAAATTATTTCGTATTTCGGTTGCAATACGTGATTGTTATGTTGCAGGGATTTATTTTTGAAAACCTATAGGTTCTCACAGTTCGCAATATACGTAGAGAAACTATGACTTGTATGTACGTACAAGTCATAGTTTCTCTACGTATATCGCGAATGTGACAAAAAGATAGCAACATATCTCGATTGGTCGCATGGAAACAGTACTGGCCAAATTCGTGTTTGTCAAACGTGCACTTTGCCATGAACACTTGTCGCAATAATTATGATACGGAAGAACGGTGCATTATCTAAGTAAAATCCCCTTTCGTTGAATAGACGTCGAACAAACAATGGTCGCCTCGCAGCTATTTCTCCTGATTACACAATATCTTTTCTATGTTAAAACTTTGAAATGACCGATCGTTTTCCGCAGTTTCTGCTGAAAAGACAAAGGAAACGGTTGGTTGGTCGGTCGGTCGGTCGGTCGGCGCTAAAATTTCAGCGCGCGCGCGCGCGCAAACTACCACGCACAAATAATCGCGACGTACTGCGGTACTACACTGCGGTCCGTGTTCCTCTAGCCACCTACTCCGCGGTCCGTGTTTGCGTCTACTACTCTGAAGTCCGTGTTGTTCGACAAAGGACGCGCGCTTTTCTCGCTATAAAGAGCTGCGGCCGCCTGCCTAATCATTCGTTAAGCTACTGCATTCGAGAAGCTCAACATGTCTGGTCGCGGCAAAGGAGGAAAGGGTCTTGGAAAGGGTGGCGCTAAGCGTCATCGCAAAGTTTTGCGTGATAACATCCAGGGTATCACCAAGCCGGCAATCCGCCGTCTCGCTCGCCGTGGTGGAGTCAAGCGAATCTCTGGTCTCATCTACGAGGAGACCCGCGGTGTTCTCAAGGTCTTCCTAGAGAACGTCATCCGCGACGCCGTCACTTACACCGAGCACGCCAAGCGCAAGACTGTCACAGCCATGGACGTCGTCTACGCCCTCAAGCGACAGGGCCGCACCCTGTACGGTTTCGGAGGTTAGATTGTCACTGCTGGCGGCACCGATCGCAACAAACGGCTCTTTTCAGAGCCACCCACATTTTCACAAAAGAGAATTGCTTTCATCGCATTTATTTCTTCACTGCGCATCCTATTCTTCAGTCGCACCCTTCTATCTATTTACTGTTAGTCCTCGCGCCCTCCGACAGACAAGGCCACAGTCTGCAAAAATTCGTCCAATGCGGCAACGCGCTTCCGCTATTTCACAGCTCTACACGCACATCCCATACATAATTTTGGTAATCGTTTACTTAACTGGCCTAAATTATTAGGGCTTTATGCCGACGATTTTTCCAGAATTTTTTTACCTGAATGCGTTCCTTGCACCATTCCGCATATGTTCCAGTAAAAAAAGTTCATATATTCTTTAAAAATATTGTGTTTTAGGCCACTTTTAATCAGTTTGACACATCAAAACAGCGGAGCCGATTGCATGTTAAAGATGGCACGTGTGCGATTTGCGCATTAGTCACGCCTCGGTGCCATCAGAACCGCGAAGGCGATCTTTGTGTGTATTGGGCATACAATTACACAACGTAAAAAAAATTAAGAGAACAAAATTGAGAAAATAGGCTCCAAAAATGTTTCAAGCGAAGAAATTCTAGAAAAAAAATTAAAACATTCTCTACAGTTTTTATATTAAACGCAATATTTGTAGAGCACATACAGTCACTTCTAACGTAATATTTCATATTTATTTAATTAAATATTTGATGTTGCAAATATTATTTTTATGAAAATTAATATAATTAAATTAAAAAGAATGCATGGGTTAACTTATCTGTCGTTTGGTGAGCAAAGGTTATTGTTTTTGTAATTAAAACATACTGATAATATTGACTGTCATGTGCATCTTTAAAGGGACAATTCATTGTATGTCATTGTTAATATAATTAAATTTAAAAGAATGCAGGGGTTAAATTATCTGTCGTTTGGTGAACAAAAGTTTTTTTTATAATTATGCTGATATTGCATGTCTACATGGTTTTCTTCTGATGGGGAGGGGTATTGTTGGGAGGGAGGTAGGGAGGTATTCTGTGTTGTCCTTTTTCACAGAAATATCATTCGGAGAAATCGTGATGTAGTACCGCCTTGCCAGTGATTAATGGGAAGAAGAAGATATAGCTCAGAAACAATTTTAATTGTTCATATTAAATAACATTAATTACTTTCTCATAATACATGTGAATTAAAAGCATCCTTTCATTACGTTCAGCAAAATATATAACGTTAATTAACATATTAATAATTAATTAATCAACGTGCTACACTATTGTAACTGCTAGTGTGATTTTGGCGTGTAATAAATAAAACACAACAGTTTACAGTTATTCAGCTTTCTTAGAGGGATGGAGTCATAGAGTATTCAGTATCCTTGCCACAATAATTACGTAAAAACAAAAAAATTATGTTTTTACGTAATTATTGTGGCAAGGATACTGAATACTCTATGATGACTCCATCCCTCTAAGAAACCTGAATAATAATACATTTAATGTATTATTATCATTATGGGACTACATAACTTTTCATTATCATTACAAGCCATCATTGTCAGTTTCATTATCATTACCATCAATGGCCAGTTATATGTAAAGAACTCCATGAACCAACTATTGTAAAAGTTTCTTATATTTATTTGAAGGAAAATCACTAAGTAGCAATGGTGTTTTAAAGGTGTCTGCTGGTGTAACTCATACTGCTGCTTGGCAGAAATAAGGTAAATTGCTGTAGGAAATCCTTGTCCAAGCCTAAATAATAACACTATTTAGTAAGTATTTACGTCATGTGGCTTTCTTCCGCGCACCGAGGGCCTCGGTCCGAGGCAGTTGCACAAAAGAAATTGTGTGGCATTTGCACGAACTGCCATGACTGGCGCATAACCGTCGAATACACATTGAATGCACAGGTTTGTGTATCCACTGGATGTGAGCTGTGAATGTGTTATCAGTCATTCGATCAAGAAATGTGTATTCAGACAAATCCAGTGATACTACAACTGCACATAGACACAGCATATACGACAAAAGGAATACATATGTGGTTTGGTTACTCACCAGTTTAGAATTATTGAAAAAACTAAATAAGTAATAAAATAAATAAATAAGTAAATTATTTAAATGAACATGTTAATGTAAAGAGATTATATTAAATTGTAAATTTAGATAAATTGACTTAAATTTATATAAATTGACTTAATTAAATTAAAGTACTCCTTCAATCCCTCCTTAAAGTTGCGCATGCGCATGACATGCAATATCATCAGTATATTTTTTATTACAAAAACAATAACCTTTGTTCACCAAACGACAGATAATTAACCCATGCATTCTTTTCAATTTAGTTATGTTAACAATGACATGCAATGAGTTGTCCCTTTAAAGTTGCATATGCACATGACATGCAATATAAACAGTATAATTTTTAATAACAAAAACAATAGTCTTTGTTCACCAAACGACAGATAATATGAATTCAATGAAATAAAATTTTATTATATTAACAATGAAATGCAATGAGATGCCCCATTGTAGTTGCGCATGCGCATGACATGCAATATAAACAGTATAATTTTTAATTACAAAAACAAGTCCTTGTTCATGAAAAAACAGATAATTTAACCCATGCATTCTTTTACATTTTATTATATTAACAATGACATGCAATGAGATGCCCCATTGTAGTTGCGCATGTGCATAGCATCCAATATCAAGCATAAAACTTTCACCAAAAATAATATTTGCAACATCAAATATTTAATTAAATAAACTATGAAAAATTACTTTACAATTAACTGTATAACAAATGTTGCGTTTAATGTAAAAACTGTGGAGAATATTTTATTTTATAATTATTTCGTTTTAAAATTGTTTGAGCCTACTTTCTCTTTTTTCTCTTTTAATTAATGTTTTACGATGCGTAAGTGTGCGCTCGATACGCACAAAGATCGCCTTCGCGGTTCTGATGGCACCGAGGCGTGACTAATGCGCAAATCGCACACGCGCCATCTTTAACATGCAATTGGCTCCGCTGTTTTGATGTGTCAAACTGATTAAAAGTGGCCTAAAACACAATATTTTTAAAGAATATATGAACTTTTTTTACTGGAACATATGCGGAATGGTGCAAGGAACGCATTCAGGTAAAAAAATTCTGGAAAAATCGTCGGCATAAAGCCCTAATAATTTAGGCCAGTTAAGTAAACGATTACCCGTCTTCTTACTAACGAACAAACTTTATGCTGCCGTTTCCATAAGAAATGTTCCACTCACTTACTTCATCAGTAACCTGTGTTGTAGAGGGTATGTGTCAGCCAACAGCCGCCCCGTCATCAACAGACACGTTTTAATTAGATCCAGTTTTGCCCATGAATGTGTATACAACAAATGTTGGAAGGACAGTAACAGGAAATAAGCTAAGCTAACAGGTTAGTTTAATTTTTACCATTTTTTATACATTATAAAAGTATTTTTTGGTGTCTTGAAATTCATATGTATACATACATACATACATGCATACATGCATACATTTATTTGTGAAACACTGATTTATACTGTAATACAAAGGGCATTCATGGTTAGAATAATTAACATGATTCGAATAATGAACAGAATAGCATCTAGCTGCAATGGCGTCATAATTGCATTATCCTGTGTTCCAAGAATGACCCCAGTGGCTTCCACGACTGAACTGAATGGGTTAACTTGCCTACACCACAAATCAGTAATAACATTTAAATTTTGAAACTTAAAAATAAGTGCCATTTTTCCCTAGCATAATGTGTTACGTTCTTTCCAGTTCCCTTTTCCTGTTACTTAATTAGCAAAATGTGTTACTTTCTTTCCGTTACTTTGTCCATTTAACAAAGCGTTTGAATTGCACGGGACATGTTCATTTCAATCCAATTTCAACAATGATCGAGTTGCAATGGATGGCCTAACCGCCGGGTTGCGAAATAGCAACTCTTTGTTCTGGTATCGGCTACCTTGTTTGTTTACGTTTTCGCCTGTTGTGGGAAGAATGTCGAACGAGCTTTTCTTTACACGTCTACCCGTATCGCAAGAATATTTCCGTTCTCCACGGAATGCTGCCATTCTCACAATGGCGAATTGCCACTATATATTTCACGGAATGCGCGGCTAAACTTTGCTACGTAGCCCCAAATGGAGCAGTGGTGTAGCCTTGAAATTATTTCGTATTTCGGTTGCAATACGTGATTGTTATGTTGCAGGGATTTATTTTTTGAAAACCTATAGGTTCTCACAGTTCGCAATATACGTAGAGAAACTATGACTTGTATGTACGTACAAGTCATAGTTTCTCTACGTATATCGCGAATGTGACAAAAAGATAGCAACATATCTCGATTGGTCGCATGGAAACAGTACTGGCCAAATTCGTGTTTGTCAAACGTGCACTTTGCCATGAACACTTGTCGCAATAATTATGATACGGAAGAACGGTGCATTATCTAAGTAAAATCCCCTTTCGTTGAATAGACGTCGAACAAACAATGGTCGCCTCGCAGCTATTTCTCCTGATTACACAATATCTTTTCTATGTTAAAACTTTGAAATGACCGATCGTTTTCCGCAGTTTCTGCTGAAAAGACAAAGGAAACGGTTGGTTGGTCGGTCGGTCGGTCGGCGCTAAAATTTCAGCGCGCGCGCGCGCAAACTACCACGCACAAATAATCGCGACGTACTGCGGTACTACACTGCGGTCCGTGTTCCTCTAGCCACCTACTCCGCGGTCCGTGTTCGCGTCTACTACTCTGAAGTCCGTGTTGTTCGACAAACGACGCGCGCTTTTCTCGCTATAAAGAGCTGCGGCCGCCTGCCTAATCATTCGTTAAGCTACTGCATTCGAGAAGCTCAACATGTCTGGTCGCGGCAAAGGAGGAAAGGGTCTTGGAAAGGGTGGCGCTAAGCGTCATCGCAAAGTTTTGCGTGATAACATCCAGGGTATCACCAAGCCGGCAATCCGCCGTCTCGCTCGCCGTGGTGGAGTCAAGCGAATCTCTGGTCTCATCTACGAGGAGACCCGCGGTGTTCTCAAGGTCTTCCTAGAGAACGTCATCCGCGACGCCGTCACTTACACCGAGCACGCCAAGCGCAAGACTGTCACAGCCATGGACGTCGTCTACGCCCTCAAGCGACAGGGCCGCACCCTGTACGGTTTCGGAGGTTAGATTGTCACTGCTCGCGGCACCGATCGCAACAAACGGCTCTTTTCAGAGCCACCCACATTTTCACAAAAGAGAATTGCTTTCATCGCATTTATTTCTTCACTGCGCATCCTATTCTTCAGTCGCACCCTTCTATCTATTTACTGTTAGTCCTCGCGCCCTCCGACAGACAAGGCCACAGTCTGCAAAAATTCGTCCAATGCGGCAACGCGCTTCCGCTATTTCACAGCTCTACACGCACATCCCATACATAATTTTTTATGTTACTTGGCCAAGCTGTGTATATCTTGCGTAGTAGCGATACGATTTCGTGTGATCCTACCACGTGCCATTAACTGCTTTTCGCCTAACCGCCACTTCCAACAAATTATCTGTAATGACCTACATAAAAGACGCATACATTTATTGTAAACAGTATTGTCAGAAAAATCGCGTGTCTGGTTTTGCGAAATTGTAGGCCCCACTGTAGTGCTAATTTTTTTTATTCATACAGGTTCCTTCTTGTCATTAATAAATTACTTCGTTTATGCAGTATGTTATGCATCGTCTGGGAAGTTTGAAGATGTCGATTTTTAGCTCAGAAATGTATGGCTTGCCGATTTAATGATTAACTGACGGAACCATTAATTGGATGGCGCATGTCACAATAATTATGCACAGTCTGAAATTAACCCACAAGAAACACGTCCCAACAACTCAATGATGTCCACTGCCAACAGCATTTTACTGATATGCCGAGAATTACAGCTGAATCTTCGTTTACAGCTAGCGTCGACCTGTCCACACGTTTTATGAATCGCGTAATACGTGGACAATCGTGTTGTATGTATTCACACCTCTGTTCGCTCTACTGTTGTCCAACTGTTACGGATAATACGCCTAGCGTATCAGTAAAAACAATGTCAAAGCCTATATAGGTACAATTTAATGTTGTCAGTCCGCCTGGCAACTGAACCGCTAACCGGAAGGGGCTCGAAATAAGTCCCGCCTCCGAAAAAGCGCGCACTTGTTCAGTGAATTATATATAGCAGCAACTCGGAGCTAACAAGACACTTTTGTGTCGTGCGCACCTTTCGTAAGTTTGTCGACCAAGTTTTCTACCGCAAAAGTATCGTGTACGGCGCGGTACTCGAAAACAGTCGTTAAAACGTTAGCTTCATGTAAAGTTAACGCAAAAAAGAAGAGTTAACGCAAACATTGCAACAATCGCAACACCGGAAGGGGCTCGAAAGAAACTCCGCCCCCAACGCGGCAGCCAATCGAAGACATGCACACCTCTCCCGCCAGCGAGGCCAGCCGGCGACAGCGACACAATAAAAGCTAGGCGCGTTATTCGAATCGGGCACATTTGCAGTTTCAACTCGAATCGTGATCATGGCTCGTACCAAGCAGACAGCTCGCAAGTCGACCGGTGGCAAGGCCCCGAGGAAGCAGTTGGCGACCAAGGCCGCCCGCAAAAGCGCACCGGCTACCGGTGGAGTGAAGAAGCCGCATCGCTACAGGCCGGGCACCGTCGCTCTTCGTGAGATCCGTCGTTACCAGAAGAGCACCGAGCTGCTCATCCGCAAGCTGCCCTTCCAGCGCCTGGTGCGTGAAATCGCGCAGGACTTCAAGACCGATCTGCGTTTCCAGAGCTCGGCCGTCATGGCCCTGCAGGAGGCCAGCGAGGCATACTTGGTCGGTCTTTTCGAAGATACGAACTTGTGCGCCATCCACGCCAAGCGAGTCACAATCATGCCGAAAGACATCCAGCTGGCCCGACGAATCCGTGGCGAGCGTGCTTAAATGTACGTGTAGCGTCACTCGTCTCACTTACGAAACAAACGGCTCTTTTCAGAGCCAACCAACTTCTCATATAAGAGACTGCTACCTCGTCTTGTGGTGTTTGCTTGTTTGATTGTTTGTCGTTGCGAGTGCTCGTCTAGAATACCGGCCCACTTGATTTTTACCATTAAAAAATACAACAACAATAATACGCGGAGCATAGTTATCTGCAGGTGCGGTATGTCCGTTTTGTAACCACCTTGTGTCCAAAAACAAGTCACCCCCCTCACCTAACCATTATAATAATTATCTGAAGTGTCTTCTTGCTGCGCACAATACCCTACAGTCACTGACACATACGTTGGCAGCCGTCTAGTAGGAATTTAAATCTTGGCACATCATAATGTCGTCGTAGTCCATAGATGTGTCCGTATTCCACGTTTTCAAATATATTTGTAAAAATACTGCTGTGTCCCCAATCAAGTGCGTGATAGCGATTTTATAGGCGATGTTATTTTGCATGACAACGCGAAAGATGCCACTTGAAGTGATCCAAGTTTGCACATTCGAGCGCCGATAGGCATAACCGTTATACTTTTACACACAACATGTTTAATATTTTACACATAAACACATACTTGCTGTTGCACATTATTATATATTTACAGTAGCGAACAAGAGGTTGGCCCGGATCCTAGACAGGTGCCGTTATTGCGTTAGACGATGCGTCAGCCTCATTTAAGTCACCCTAGCAGCACACTGTGTCCATTATTCGAATCGCTTCGCCGCCGTATATATTTTTTACGCGCGTCCAGTGTTTCGTCTCCGTAAGGTAAAACGTTCGCATGTCGAACGCGTTCCGTTGCGAAAGCGAGACATAGTTGTGTTGTCATGGTAAATTGATGACGCCCAACGTCTGACGCTCGACAAGAACTAACGTCCGACGTACGTGTCTTAAAATTCTGTTGCAACAGCCAACCAGCGCGTGTTGCATGTCTGCATAGCGGCCGTGCGATGATCTGGAAATGACCTGTAGTATCCTATCAACTGTCTTGTTCTGTAGACAAAAAGCATTACTCATATGCTAGAATGATTCATGCCCATTCGCCTACTCTTCATTTTATGGCTAAATCCGAGACAGATTCCCAGTTCGCCTACTGCCCAATTAATGCCTACTCCGACTTTGCCTACTCTTCAACCAGTTGGTCTACTAGCTACATGTACGTGGTTTCGCTTCCACGTGATCAAAGGATAACTGGACTTGGCTTCGTTTAGCAATTCAGTAGAAACAGTGGCTTTGCAGAACTCGTTAAGTCTAAGTTCTCTCTCGATTTAGTAAACGTTGACAGCACTCACATTTAACTATTGAAAATCGGTCTGATTTCTGCAACGCATTTTCTACATTAATAATTGTTTTAAACAAGTATTACATGTAAATGATGATTTCGGTTGGATAGGAGTTATCCTAATGCAGAGTAGGTGAAGTGGGAGTAATATCAGAATGGGCGTACCGAGAGGGTGTATCGCTGATAGTAGGCGAAATAGGAGAGCTATCCAAATGCAGAGTAGGCGGCGACATTCGCGTAATATCAGCAGGTGAAATGGGATACCCCGCTAGAATATTGTATCAATGATTCTGCGTGAACAATGTTACCGGTCTGCATGTGAGCCGCCGACCGTCGGCTGGCTAAACTTGCTTGCTTGCGGCGCTTTAGCAAAAACGAGATGAGAGAAGTTATAGTGTTTCACCTCCGTAGTTAACTGCATTTGTGATTAGATTAACCAGTCAGACACGTCAAAGACTCTGGACGAGAACGGCGTGTTCTCCCGCGGTACACGAATCTAGTAGTTGTCGTTTTAGCGAACGAGTAGATACTTATTTGCAAGCGTAAATTTGAGGTGTAAGCGGCACATTGCTCAAATGTATTGCATGCAGTGACCAAACTGAAATAGGGTCTTAATCATAACATGCCTATGTAAAGTTATATTATTTCGGGTAGCTTCTATTGTACTGCGCTTGAATGCGAATCATAGCGACAGCAAAAAGAAAAGTGGACATAGATTAAGCGACTGCAATATGAGCGTAAAAGAGACGAAGTTGGACAAAGTGGAAAGTCAATTGATGTAGAAGAATGTTGGATTAAATGGATTAGCGAGATGCGGGTTGGAAGTTTCTATTGTAGGAGCAGGGTTTGCTCGAACGACCAAAAATTAAAACAGCAACACGATAGCAATGAATAGCAGATATCCCTCTTTGAGGATGTGGTTAGCTCTGAAAAGAGCCGTTTGTGTTTCGAGTGACGAAGACTGCGCGTCGCTTAGTGGGCCTTCTGGGTAATACATGTAAATGATGATTTTAGTTGGATAGGAGTTATCCTAATGCAGAGTAGGTGAAGTGGGAGTAATATCAGAATGGGCGTACCGAGAAGGTGTATCGCTGATAGTAGGCGAAATAGGAAAGCTATCCAAATGCAGAGTAGGCGGCGAAATTCGCGTAATATCAGCAGGTGAAATGGGATACCCCGCTAGAATATTGTATCAATGATTCTGCGTGAACAATGTTACCGGTCTGCATGTGAGCCGCCGACCGTCGGCTGGCTAAACTTGCTTGCTTGCAGCGCTTTAGCAAAAACGAGATGAAATAAGTTAGTGTTTCACCTCGGTAGTTAACTGCATTTGTGATTAGATTAACCAGTCAGACGCATCAAAGACTCTGGACGAGAACGGCGTGTTCTCCCGCGGTACACGAATCTAGTAGTTGTCGTTTTAGCGAACGAGTAGATACTTATTTGCAAGCGTAAATTTGAGGTGTAAGCGGCACATTGCGCAAATGTATTGCAAGCAGTGACCAAACTGAAATGGGGTCTTAATCATAACATGCCTATGTAAGAGTTATATTATTTCGGGTAGCTTCTATTGTACTGCGCTTGAATGCGAATCATAGCGACAGCAAAAAGAAAAGTGGACATAGATTAAGCGACTGCAATATGAGCGTAAAAGAGACGAAGTTGGACAAAGTGAAAAGTCAATTGATGTAGAAGAATGTTGGATTACATGGATTAGCGAGATGCGGGTTGGAAGTTTCTATTGTAGGAGCAGGGTTTGCTCGAACGACCAAACATTAAAACAGCAACACGATAGCAATGAATAGCAGATACCCCTCTTTGAGGATGTGGTTGGCTCTGAAAAGAGCCGTTTGTGTTTCGAGTGACGAAGACTGCGCGTAGCTTAGTGGGCCTTCTGGGTCTTTTTCGGCAGAAGCACGGCCTGGATGTTGGGCAGTACACCACCCTGGGCGATGGTTACGCCAGACAGAAGCTTGTTCAACTCCTCGTCGTTGCGGATGGCGAGCTGCAGGTGACGGGGGATGATCCTCGACTTCTTGTTGTCACGGGCGGCGTTTCCTGCCAGCTCGAGAACCTCGGCAGCCAGATACTCCATGACGGCAGCCAGGTAGACGGGCGCTCCGGCTCCGACGCGCTGGGCGTAGTTGCCCTTGCGCAGATGGCGGTGAATACGACCGACGGGGAACTGAAGTCCGGCACGAGAAGAACGAGTCTTGCTCTTTCCCTTCGCCTTTCCTCCTTTGCCGCGTCCAGACATTATTGCTGTGCTACGAACGTGAAACGACGACCCACAACTGATGAGATACCAGAGAATGCCACAGCTATGGCCCAGTCGTGCTTTTATACGACAGCGGCGTGCCGAGCTGAACGTCGCGGGCTAACAGCGCGCCAAAAGATCACCGCGTCGCCGCAACGACCACGTGACCGTAACGTCCACCCCTCGGCACACGTCGCGCTCTATAAAAGCTGCGCGGCTGATTTGCGCCGGCAGTTCTACGTATTCATACGACTACAACGACATCATGCCTCCTAAAGCAGCATCGAAGGGCGCCAAGAAGGCCGTCAGCAAGACAAAGACGCCTCGCAGCGGCGACAAGAAGCATCGCAGGCGAAGGAGGGAGAGCTACGGAATCTACATCTACAAGGTTCTGAAGCAGGTGCACCCTGACACCGGTATCTCGAGCAAGGCAATGAGCATCATGAATTCGTTCGTGAATGACATCTTCGAGCGCATCGCCGCCGAGTCTTCTCGTCTCGCCCACTACAACAAGCGCTCGACGATCACGAGCCGCGAGATCCAGACCGCTGTCCGTCTGCTGCTGCCCGGTGAGCTCGCCAAGCACGCCGTCAGCGAGGGAACGAAGGCCGTCACGAAGTACACGAGCACCCGTTAAAGCGTTACAGTTACGCTACGAAAACAAACGGCTCTTTTCAGAGCCAACCACTTTCTCACGAAAGAGTAATAACTACTTGTCGCTTAGGTTGTGTGTGTTCTCGTGTAGGCATCTTCTGGCCATCACTGCTCTCCTGTGCACCGATATCCACTTCTTTTTTTACCGACTCAACAATATACTGCATTAGGTTAGCCGATACACAAGTAGTGGGACAGGTCGCTGGTGAAGCGTCAAGCCACCCATCCACTAGTTTAACACGTCTTCTTACTAACGAACAAACTTTATGCTGCCGTTTCCATAAGAAATGTTCCACTCACTTACTTCGTCAGTAACCTGTTTTGTAGAGGGTATGTGTCAGCCAGCAGCCGCCCCGTCATCCACAGGCACGTTTTAATTAGATCCAGTTTTGTCCATGAATGTGTATACAACAAATGTTGGAAGGACAGTAACAGGAAATAAGCTAAGCTAACAGGTTAGTTTAATTTTTACCATTTTCTATACATTATAAAAGTATTTTTTTGTGTCTTGAAATTCATATGTATACATACATACATACATACATACATACATACATGCATTCGTTTATTTGTGAAACACTGATTTATACTGTAATACAAAGGGCATTCATGGTTAGAATAATTAACATGATTCGAATAATGAACAGAATAGCATCTAGCTGCAATGGCGTCATAATTGCATTATCCTGTGTTCTAAGAATGACCCCTGTGGCTTCCACGACTGAGCTGAATGGGTTAACTTGCCTACTCCACAAATCAGTAATAACATTTAAATTTTGAAACTTAAAAATAAGTGCCATTTTTTCCCTAGCATAATGTGTTACGTTCTTTCCAGTTCCCTTTTCCTGTTACTTAATTAGCAAAATGTGTTACTCTCTTTCCGTTACTTTGTCCATTTAACAGAGCGTTTGCGTTGCACGGGACATGTTCATTTCAATCCAATTTCAACAATGATCGAGTTGCAATGGATGGCCTAACCACCGGGTTGCGAAATAGCAACTCTTTGTTCTGGTATCGGCTACCTTGTTTGTTTACGTTTTCGCCTGTTGTGGGAAGAATGTCGAACGAGCTTTTCTTTACACGTCTACCCGTATCGCAAGAATATTTCCGTTCTCCACTGAATGCTGCCATTCTCACAATGGCGAATTGCCACTATATATTTCACGGAATGCGCGGCTAAACTTTGCTACGTAGCCCCAAATGGAGCAGTGGTGTAGCCTTGAAATTATTTCGTATTTCGGTTGCAATACGTGATTGTTTTGTTGCAGGGATTTATTTTTTCAAAACCTATAGGTTCTCACAGTTCGCAATATTACTAGAGAAACTATGACTTGTATGTACGTACAAGTCATAGTTTCTCTACGTATATCGCGAATGTGACAACAAGATAGCAACATTTCTCGATTGTTCGCATGGAAACAGTACTGGCCAAATTCGTGTTTGTCAAACGTGCACTTTGCCATGAACACTTGTCGCAATAATTATGATACGGAAGAACAGAGCATTATCTAAGTAAAATCCCCTTTCGTTGAATAGACGTCGAAAAAACAATGGTCGCCTCGCAGCTATTTCTCCTGATTACATAATATCTTTTCTATGTTAAAACTTTGAAATGACCGATCGTTTTCCGCAGTTTCTGCTGAAAAGACAAAGGAAACGGTTGGTTGGTCGGTCGGTCGGTCGGCGCTAAAATTTCAGCGCGCGCGCGCGCAAACTACCACGCACAAATAATCGCGACGTACTGCGGTACTACACTGCGGTCCGTGTTCCTCTAGCCACCTACTCCGCGGTCCGTATTCGCGTCTACTACTCTGAAGTCCGTGTTGTTCGACAAAGGACGCGCGCTTTTCTCGCTATAAAGAGCTGCGGCCGCCTGCCTAATCATTCGTTAAGCTACTGCATTCGAGAAGCTCAACATGTCTGGTCGCGGCAAAGGAGGAAAGGGTCTTGGAAAGGGTGGCGCTAAGCGTCATCGCAAAGTTTTGCGTGATAACATCCAGGGTATCACCAAGCCGGCAATCCGCCGTCTCGCTCGCCGTGGTGGAGTCAAGCGAATCTCTGGTCTCATCTACGAGGAGACCCGCGGTGTTCTCAAGGTCTTCCTAGAGAACGTCATCCGCGACGCCGTCACTTACACCGAGCACGCCAAGCGCAAGACTGTCACAGCCATGGACGTCGTCTACGCCCTCAAGCGACAGGGCCGCACCCTGTACGGTTTCGGAGGTTAGATTGTCACTGCTGGCGACACCGATCGCAACAAACGGCTCTTTTCAGAGCCACCCACATTTTCACAAAAGAGAATTGCTGCTTTCATCCCATTCTTCAGTCGCTCCCTTCTATCTATTTACTATTAGTCCTCGCGCCCTCCGACAGACAAGGCCAGTCTGCAAAAATTCGTCCAATGCGACAACGCGCTTCCGCTATTTCACAGCTCTACACGCACACACACATCCCATACATAATTTGTTTATGTTACTTGGCCAAGCTGTGTATATCTTGCGTAGTAGTGATAAGATATCGTGTCGTCTTCGGGTGATCCTACCACGTGCCATTAACTGCTTTTCGCCTAACCGCCACTTCCAACAAATTATCTGTAATGACCTACATAAAAGACGCATAAATTTATTGTAAACAGTATTGTCAGAAAAATCGCGTGTCTGGTTTTGCGAAATTGTAGGCCCCACTGTAGTGCCAATTTTTTTTATTCATACAGGTTTCTTCTTGTTATTAATAAATTACTTCGTTTATGCAGTATGTTATGCATCGTCTGGGAAGTTTGAAGATGTCGATTTTTAGCTCAGAAATGTATGGCTTGCCGATTTAATGATTAACTGACGGAACCATTAATTGGATGGCGCATGTCACAATAATTAGGCACAGTCTGAAATTAACCCACAAGAAACACGTCCCAACAACTCAATGATGTCCACTGCCAACAGCATTTTACTGATATGCCGAGAATTACAGCTGAATCTTCGTTTACAGCTAGCGTCGACCTGTCCACACGATTTATGAATCGCGTAATACGTGGACAATCGTGTTGTATGTATTCACACCTCTGTTCGCTCTACTGTTGTCCAACTGTTACGGATAATACGCCTAGCGTATCAGTAAAAACAATGTCAAAGCCTATATAGATACAATTTAATGTTGTCAGTCCGCCTGGCAACTGAACCGCTAACCGGAAGGGGCTCGAAATACGTCCCGCCTCCGAAAAAGCGCGCACTTGTTCAGTGAATTATATACAGCAGCAACTCGGAGCTAACAAGACACTTTTGTGTCGTGCGCACCTTTCGTAAGTTTGTCGACCAAGTTTTCTACCGCAAAAGTATCGTGTACGACGCGGTACTCGAAAACAGTCGTTAAAACGTTAGCTTCATGTAAAGTTAACGCAAAAAAGAAGAGTTAACGCAAACATTGCAACAATCGCAACACCGGAAGGGGCTCGAAAGAAACTCCGCCCCCAACGCGGCAGCCAATCGAAGACATGCACACCTCTCCCGCCAGCGAGGCCAGCCGGCGACAGCGACACAATAAAAGCTAGGCGCGTTATTCGAATCGGGCACATTTGCAGTTTCAACTCGAATCGTGATCATGGCTCGTACCAAGCAGACAGCTCGCAAGTCGACCGGTGGCAAGGCCCCGAGGAAGCAGTTGGCGACCAAGGCCGCCCGCAAAAGCGCACCGGCTACCGGTGGAGTGAAGAAGCCGCATCGCTACAGGCCGGGCACCGTCGCTCTTCGTGAGATCCGTCGTTACCAGAAGAGCACCGAGCTGCTCATCCGCAAGCTGCCCTTCCAGCGCCTGGTGCGTGAAATCGCGCAAGACTTCAAGACCGATCTGCGTTTCCAGAGCTCGGCCGTCATGGCTCTGCAGGAGGCCAGCGAGGCATACTTGGTCGGTCTTTTCGAAGATACGAACTTGTGCGCCATCCACGCCAAGCGAGTTACAATCATGCCGAAAGACATCCAGCTGGCCCGACGAATCCGTGGCGAGCGTGCTTAAATGTACGTGTAGCATCACTCGTCTCACATACGAAACAAACGGCTCTTTTCAGAGCCAACCAACTTCTCATATAAGAGACTGCCACCTCGTCTTGTGGTGTTTCATTGTTTGTCGTTGCGAGTGCTCGTCTAGAATACCGGCCCACTTGATTTTTACCATTAAAAAATAAAACAACAATAATACGCGGAGCATAGTTATCTGCAGGTGCGGTATGTCCGTTTTGTAACCACCTTGTGTCCAAAAACAAGTCACCCCCCCTCACCTAACCATTATAATAATTATCTGAAGTGTCTTCTTGCTGCGCACAATACCCTACAGTCACTGACACATACTTTGCCAGCCGTCTAGTAGGAATTTAAATCTTGGCACATCATAATGTCGTCGTAGTCCATAGATGTGTCCATATTCCACGTTTTCAAATATATTTGTAAAAATACTGCTGTGTCCCCAATCAAGTGCGTGATAGCGATTTTATAGGCGATGTTATTTTGCATGACAACGCGAAAGATACCACTTGAAGTGATCCAATTTTGCACATTCGAGCGCCGGTAGGCATAACCGTTACACTTTTACACACAACATGTTTAATATTTTACACATAAACACATACTTGCTGTTGCACATTATTATATATATACAGTAGCGAACAAGAGGTTGGCCCGGATCCTACACTCTAAAAACAGATTGGTTGAGAAAACGACCAATCTAATTGGTTGGCCCAATATTGGTTATATATTGGTTGTTTTAACCAATATATTGGTCAACTAGTGACCAATACGTTGGTTGTCCGGTAACCAATCACATTGGTTACGCCTACAACCATTTTTTATGCATTATTGTTACCTTATGCCGTGCTTATTGTACAGTACAGCAACTTCAGACGATGTATTAATACATTAGATTAGTAATATAATTGTTTGGCCCAATATCGGTTGCCTTAACCAATATATTGGTCAACTAGTGACCATTATTTTGGTTGTCCGGTAACCAATCACATTGGTTATAGGCCTACAACCAATCTTTGTTTATTATTGTTGCCTGATGTCTTCCTTATTGTGCTGTACAGCAACTTAAACCGCTGTATTAGTACTTTGTGAATCCCATAATAAAACAACTAAACAATCCAAGCAGTTTCAGTTAAATACTAGGTGACTACATTTGTTGAGTGGCAGTGGTCACGTGAGATGCAGGCAACTTCCTTTTCACAGCATGACTTTGAATTGACGAGGCCACCGCGTAGACTTGGTAAGTGTCAAATAGTTTCTTAACCAAAAGTTTGTTTATATTATATAATTTTGGCATGATATGGTATATAAAGGAATATGTTATTATTTGATGTAACTTTAATGTATTGTATTAGTATATATTCATACATATGACTAGTTTTATCCTCAGGGGTTTGACCTTGTATGTGCTTAGTGATGGAGACGGGCCAAGCCCGCACGTATCAGTTTTCATATAGAGCTGGAAGCAGTACTAGGAGTCATTGGTGAAATATATCAGATCTTGGTTTATCATCATAAGGAGTTAGTAACTGTCTGTTAGCCAGTGTACATCTTGCTCTACGTTAACTTTAAAATGCACAGTTGTAAGTAGTTAGCAAAGTTAGTTAGCAAAGCTTTAATGGAATGTTTGAAACTGATATATCCTGTGTTTGACTGTGGAATGCAGAAATGACAAATTACCCAGTGACCAGCTCAAGCCAGCGGGGTGGTTCAACGCAACAGCCATACTCCACTAGATGGCAGGCAGCAGTCAGTATTGAGTCACTGTGGACGTGTGCAGCTGTGTTGCTATTTTCTATATAACGGGTAGTTTGAGTATTTAGACCTACTTGATGTCTACCAATTAGTACATTGTATTAATTAATATATTTGTTAATATTTTTGTAGTTTCACCAGTCATCACTGATGGACAATTATGTGGAAGACAAGACGGCTGATTGGGGAATACAGCACATGATTGAGACATTCAGGGGTAAGTCTAAGTATTAACTTTTTCTTTCTATGTTCTGTTCTATAGTCACCAGTCTGGCTATTTGACACTTCTCACTGGAGTACAAATGGCATGTCTATCTTCGAAGCATATGCTACACTACACTTGATTTTTACCATTAAAAAATACAACAACAATCAAACGCATAGCATAGTTATCTGCAGGTGCGGTATGTCCGTTTTGTAACCACCTTGTGTCCAAAAACAAGTCACCCCCCTCACTTAACCATTATAATAATTATCTGAAGTGTCTTCTTGCTGCGCATAATACCCTACAGTCACTGACACATACGTTGCCAGCCGTCTAGTAGGAATTTAAATCTTGGCACATCATTATGTCGTCGTAGTCCATAGATGTGTCCGTATTCCACGTTTTCAAATATATTTGTAAAAATACTGCTGTGTCCCCAATCAAGTGCGTGATAGCGATTTTATAGGCGATGTTATTTTGCATGACAACGCGAAAGATGCCACTTGAAGTGATCCAAGTTTGCACATTCGAGCGCCGGTAGGCATAACCGTTACACTTTTACACACAACATGTTTAATATTTTACACATAAACACATACTTGCTGTTGCACATTATTATATATTTACAGTAGGAATAGCTCAATTTTTAGCATGAATAGTAACCTTCAAAATCTTCAATCATCGGCGTTACTAAGGCATTATTTTCGTGAAATTCATCGGGAAACTATTAAATACACAAAAAAGAATTATTTTAGTATGATCATGGTGGGCCACGGTCATTTAAACGATGACAAACAGAGGGGATTGTCGCTGTGAAATTCAACCCGACCAACCATTTGCCGGTTTGACATGAAATTTTGCTAACTCTACAAAACAATGTGCTAATAGTTTAATTTGCCTCAGATTTGGCACACACATAGACAAGTATATAAAAATATAAATTATAAAGGTTTGAAAGAAAAATTTAGCTACATTCAGGTAAATGGTCGATGACTTTGACAGTCAAACACTTTAACGTAAATATTTTTTGACTTCTACAATTCGGATTGGAAAATTTCGAAAACGACGCAAAACGAAAACTACATCATCACAATGAGTGTTCTCCGGGAGCTCCTAAAATACGCCAGCCAAACGTGCAGCAAAAACACGGTCACTGGGCGAAGGAACGAGCACGGAGATCGACGTCGCGGCCAAAGAGATTAGCGCGTATGTAGGCCGATTGTCGCGTACCTTCTACAGAAGCAGGCACAGGCACAGCCACAGCTGTAACTACAGAGCCAGAGGATAAGGAATTTAAGTTCACTGAGAAACTGTGAGACTGTTACTTGGTGCAGAACATAGCTGAACCCACTAGAGGCAGGGTACAAATGAACCATCACTCTTGGACCTTGTCCTCATGGGTGAAGACACAATGATTCCAGTGAATGATTGAAACAGCCTCTGCATTAGGAAGAATTGATCACTCTATCATCAAGGTGGTTGTCAGTTGCTCATCAGACTACAATCCAGTTAATAAAACTGTTTATACATATGACAAGAGGAATTACACCAACATGGATGACATTCTAAATATTAGCTGCGAAGCAGAATTTTCAAACCACCAGGGAGATGTGCAAGCCCAATGGGATATATTTACATCAAAGTTTAGAGACGCAGAAGAACAATGTATTCCAAAGAAGGTGATATTGGAAAGCGCCAGAAACTACCCAGTGCCATTGGATATCAGTTAAAATAAAGAGGAAATACAGATTGTGGAAGAAATATCTATGAACCAAAGATGCTCAAATTTATCATGAATTTTGCAGACTCTGAATCAGGTCAGGAGACTGACAAAAAAGGATATCATAAAGCAAATCAAGCAGAATCCCCAAAAGTTCCTGCAGTATGCTCAGACAAAAATGAAGACAAGAATGGGGATGCCTATCTTGGTAAAGAACAAAGATGACACTGATGTGTCTGACTATGAAAAAGCAGAAGTGTTGGCTGATTATTTCTCTTTGGTGTTTACCAGAGAGCCAGATGGAAACATTCCTGAGGAAACAACAATATGTTTTAACACTATCAAGACTTGCACTATCGACCCATGGATGGTCGCAATGAAACTAAAGAAGCTAAATATATAAAGATCACCAGTCCAGGACCGGATGGCCTTCATCCCTTGTCTTAAATGAATTGGTTGATACTATCAGTATTCCACTCAGGGTTGAAAAAAAATCATGATTTAAAAAAATGGATTTGTTTTTATTTAAATGGGATTTTTTTTATTTATTTGATTTTTTTTAAAATCTTGTATACACAATGTCATAAAATATTTTACTATCAGGCTATCTGGTGTCAATACAGTTACACAAGTGTGCGCACGTTGTGCTTTTGTATTAAAAAACAAACAAAACTTTGTTGATCTCGATGCTTGTAAACAACTATTTGTGTTAAATTCATATAAATCAGCGATTAAAAAAACGGAATTCAAAAAGAAAATCATAAATCAATGATTTTTTTGGAGCGATTTAAATTAAACAACCCCGATTCCACTATCCATCATATTTAAGACATCAGTGACAACATACTACCCACATATTGGAAAAATGCAAATATATATTATCTGCAGTACACAAGAAGGGAAACAAGCTCAAAACTACAGACCAGTTAGTCTGACCAACGTAGTAGAGAAAATATTGGAGGCAACAATCAGAGATGCCATCATTTAACACATGAATAATAACGACCAGCCCAGCAACAAACAATTTGGTTTTATCAAGGGTAGAACTACAGTTCTACAGTAAAACTTGACATATGGACTGACAGACAACAGAGGATGAGTCAACGTAATATACTGTGATTTTATGAAAGCATTTGACAAAAGTGCCGGATCACTGACTTTTAAAGAAACTACAGAGCTACGGAATAAAGCGAAACATATCGGACATGATTGCAGCACTGCTGGCTCACATATTGGACATGATTGCAGCGCTGCTGGCTCACATATTGGACATGATTGCAGCACTGCTGGCTCACATATTGGACATGATTGCAGCACTGCTGGCTCACATATTGGACATGATTGCAGCACTGCTGGCTCACATATTGGACATGATTGCAGCACTGCTGGCTCACATATTGGACATGATTGCAGCACTGCTGGCTCACATATCGGACATGATTGCAGCACTGCTGGCTCACATATTGGACATGATTGCAGCACTGCTGGCTCACATATCGTACATGATTGCAGCACTGCTGGCTCACATATTGGACATGGTTGCAGCACTGCTGGCTCACATATTGCACATGATTGCAGCACTGCTGGCTCACATATTGGACATGGTTGCAGCACTGCTGGCTCACAGAACTCCACATGTCCAAGTAAACAATTCATATTCATGGCAAAAGTAATAAGTGGAATACCCCAAGCTTCATTGATTGGCCCTCTACCCTTTTCACATTCTAATTCTCAAACGACTTGCCTAACGTCGGAAACAGCTCAGACATCTTCCTGTTCGCCGAGGACATGAAGCTTTTCAACCCAATCTGTACTCAGGATGACTGCACAAGACTACAACAAGATCTAATCCTCGCCGAACATTGGACAGATTCATCACTCTTGAAATTCCACCCAAATAAATACAGTCATATGAGATTCGGTAAATCAAATATCAATAATTACAGGTACACACTGGGACCAGATCATACAATACTGAACAGTACAGACAAGATTAAAGTTTTTAAATTTGCACCCGGTAATGGCCACACATGAAATCGTTCATTGTGACTAACACAGTTTATCTAGATCTATGCAGACATAAAATTATTGTCGCATTTGCGACTGTAATCGCAACTTATTTTTTTGAGCCCTGCACATGAGAATAGTAATCGGCAAGTCATGTGCCAGTTGAACCAAGAGTTGAGCTATTTACTAGTCAGTGCAAAATAATGCCATTTTGGCAAACCCCTATAAATTCCTGTATGTGTGCAAAAATGATATGTTGTTTTCTGATAGTTCTTTCTAAATATAATTAGCTTGCTGTAAATGCTGTTTGTGTGTTGACAGGTCAGAATGCAGGAGGGTTTGGAGACCAAGGCGGTGGTTACCTTAATTCGCCAGGCTTTAATACAACACAGAATCCTTCACAAGAACGAAGGGTATTGTAATTCTCTCCACAGTTGTAGTGGATAAGCTATTAAAGCTTCACTCTAGACCTAGAGCTTCTGATGGTAGTTTTTACTTTCAATGCATGTGATATTATATAATAATGTTGCTCTTCGTGCTAGGCTACCATTAGTGCCATCCATGGCAATCCTGGTTACAGTATATTTTGGTTTCATACTCTTTAGTGCCAAATAAACGTATAGGCCAAATAAAAGTATAGGGTGGCAAATCGGTCAAATTTAATAATAGTATAGTGCCAAATAACAGTATAGTATGGCAAATTGTTCAAAACAAATAATAGTACAGTGCGAAAAAGTCACTAGTATATGTCTTTTTTTTTACTCGACATGAAGCCAAGGCGTCATTAGAAAACTACGCGGATTACCGTGTATTTTTTTTTCTTCCGAATATGCATAAACTTGGTTCGTATTCGCGTCACAGCAGATATAGTAACTGCATTTTATATCTGCAGAAAACCGGGGAATTTTTTGTTTTTAAATGGACATTAAAGTTTTATTAAATTGAATACGCAAGTCCATTTCAGGGCCATGGGAAACCGCCGCCAGTCAGTTATGACCGGTTTGAGGCGCTGCGCACGGCGCCCATTTACGGTCGGTTTACGCGGTGATAATGGCGTTTTAACTAATAATATACCACGTCGAGCTCCAGAGAACTAAGGATTCTGATCGATTCATCTAATCGTGGAAATTTAACGGTCTAACGCTTAGGGATCAAAATCTAGGATCCTCGGAAGCACGGGATCACGATAAATTCACGACTGTCATTCGAAAGGATGAGAACTTAGCCGTCAGAGGGAGCCACATACAGCTCCAGTTGAGAGCAAGTGATTTTATCTCGAGCGGTGGATGATTGGTTAGCGCTAGCAATAGGGAGTGAGAATGCTTGCTCTCCTAAAAATTGTACCCTGCATAATTTGCCACGATTATCGGAGAATATAGGCTGGCACAAATGTTAAAATTTAATAATAGTATAGTGCCAAATAAGGTGCGAATAGGGTGGCATTTTCCATCAAATAAATACGCGTACAGGGACGTTTATTCAGCACTCAAGAGTAACTTTGATTCCATTCATGAAACAAGTATTCAGTGATCTTCTGACCTAAAAGTCAAGGTCAAACTCATGAGCCAAACATGTGGTGAATCTTTCTTCCAGGGTTAGGTTCAGTTGTAATTGCATAATTTGTAATTACTTGGAACGCATCATTTTTGGAACACATAATTGAGGTTTTTTAGGCTTTTCATCGTAATCAATTGACCATTGCAATTGAACCCAATCCTGGTAGGAAGAATGCACAAGTTCACCTGAAATCATGTCTAAAACGAACAGTAATAAACATGTAGGCTTCCTAAAGTTATAAAACAGTGTAGTCGTACTCATCTTATGACCTGTTGCGATTGACCAAATATGTAGCATTTTAATTGATTTTTTGAAGTGATGTAGTTGTTATTGTAATTTTTATTATGCTTTGTAATTGAGCCCACCCCTACTTTGTTCAAAATTGTTTGATTCTAGTTGCGGGCAGCGCACATGTCAGTGCTCACATTTGCCTACAGAATTAGTGATAATCTTCCAAGAAAGCAAGAACTCGGTGTTCTGTACACATACGGTACATGCAATGTACAGTTTAGAACCAATGAGGTAGATGTAATGTCGTTCTGACATTGTGATATTTCCACCAATAGCGCCCGCAAAGAGCACAGAGCTGTCTACCATGCACAGTGGCCCAGATTTACAAAGCCAATCAGCAGGACGACAGTTTCTACATTGAAGGCACAGAAGTACATCAGGTGGGTAAGAGTCCAATAGATTGTATTGTCTCAGGTATATTGTTGTTCAATAATTAATAATAAACTTTTTTGTAGTTTTGGTAATTAAGGAAAACTAACTGAGTAGCATAACATAATAAGTATTGATCATTATAACAAATGTTTTGGTACTTCTGTATTGCCTAAGCAATCGATGTTACAGGCATTCATTAAGTACAGATGCCAGTAATAATGTTGTGTTGGCTGGATACTGTAAAAGTACTAAGTTAATTAATAGGGGACTCACAACACTAGACAAATGTACGTTAGTTTATGATAAGCTTTTGAAGAAGGTATGTTACAAAACTGCTGCAGAATCATTTTCTGGTGATGTTTAGAAAAAGATTGTATCTTCGTTGTGATATGTTTCAACAGATCACAATCATTGGCATTGTGAGGTCAGTGAAGGAATCAGCCACAAGACTGGACTATGAGATAGATGACATGACTGGCCCACCTCTTGAAGTCAGACAATTTGTCGATAATGATGTAAGTAAAGTATACTGAACCTAAGCTGAATGATGTGTGTGAAGCGATAATTTTGCTCTGACAGTGAACCACAACTATTTGTGTCCCTTCTGTTTAATTACCTTCTGTTTGATTATGATTTGTTGATTGGCTGAACATTTTCATATTATTGCACCACTTTGTCAAATCGATATCGCTCTTTCTGATGGCTGTATTGTTTTATGTCAGTCTCAGGGGTGAGATTTAGCAAGTCATGGAAGGTAGCCAGTCGGGCTACCAACCTTACAAAGTGAAGTAGCCCGACAGCTCTTTAGGTAGCCCACTTGCTAATCAATATTTTGATGATAGAAAGCAAATACTTTGAAGATAGAATGAATGTATAAGCGACATCAATGACAAATAAAAAAAAACAGTTTTGAAACATTTATTTTCAAGGCAGGATCAATACAGTGTGATACATAATACAGAATAAAATACAGTATACAGTTGTACACATGTGACAGGTTGTTTTGCTTTCATAACATGGTACACCAACAGTCTACGCAAAAAGTCTCTAAGCGTCACAGGACATCAGGTCCTGTGAACTGAACAGTTTTGCTGATTTTTTTACAGGACCTTATTTTACTCTAGTTTAAAGAAACTTTAACCAGTTTCCCGATTAATTCACCAGAAGCCCTCCGCGCACCATGTAGATATATCTAACTATAATCGAGATAGCTTATGTTTTTAAGTATGTTTGTATGTATAATTATATGTGGTTATGCTAGCGTTTTTTTCCTAGATGGCTTGCATCTCGGGCGCCAAACTTTCAGGGATTAATCTACGACCCCATGAATGAAACGTAACCCCTTTATTTTTTTTAAATACCCCATATATCAAGGGTTCTTCGTGGTTTTTATGGTAAATCAAATGTTCGCTGCGTAAAACGTTAACTTCCAACAATCGCAGAAACCACGCACACTGCGGCGAATACTTCGGTATGTAAACCGTTTGAGAGTACGTAGCGCCATCTGGGCGGTTTATATTAATTATAGTAGAAATCACGCACCCACCCAATACACAATAAAAAGACAGTAGAAAGCAGATATTCTACTGTTCTACAACCAACACAAGTATCCATGGGTGTTCACGCGACCTTCTACATTTTGAACTTGCAACGAGTGTTGCATCACGTGCGTGACGCGGTTGTTTCTGTTAATACGTTCGAGCGTATTGATGGCATATTGGCCAGGCATTTAATAAACATTGCTATCATGACTGAACTACCACGTTATCCCGTCCTGGGATGGACATTTTTGCTAGTATATATAAAAGTGGCGCTACGCGGCACCAAGACTATTAACATGACCAGTTATTATTTCAGTGTAGAATGACCGTTCAGTTACATGTTGAGCGTCGATGTGGTTGATCAAAAATACAATGAATGCTCCCTATTGATATCGCTTCGGCTACGGTTTGGCAACATTTCTTGCAATGTCAAACGTGTCACAAAAACATTATTTATGGTTAACATCAACGGGACATAGCCAGAACAACACTTTTGAGATGTTTATTAACATTCCGTTTATTTTAGCTGGGTTTAAAATAATGCAGCTCCGTAAATATTTCAAGTCGCCATGCGGGCTACTGTTTTAAAAGATTGAAGTCGCCCGAAGCCATTTTTGGGCGCCATTGGCGACCGGGCGACTAGAGTTTGACTTTTGGTGATTCAGGGAGGACAAGTGAATTTGACAACATCTTTAGATATTATTTTGATTTAGATGGTAGAAATTATAGTGGTGATGATACAAGCAGTGAAAATGGTAGCAAAAATGGTGAGTTTCTACTCATAAATTATGAGTTGGTGCCCAAGAATATGCCAGCTGCCACAACAACATCACAGGCCTATTGTGGTATCGTTTAAAACGCGATTCTCTCGGTAACAAAATTATGAAATCACAACATATATCCTCCAGGAAAAATGCCTTTGCGGTTGACATAATTATTATTGTCAAATGATAAGTTGTATGTCATATTGAAGCTCTTTAGATGCTGTATCTGATAAACTAAAACAACCAAAACTGTCAAATGTGACTTTTGGTCAGATATGACAGCAAGGGATACATTTGTCTCTTCTACATTTTGATGACCGTTGGTTTCCAGAAGAAGGTGGCCGATGTCATCGAAACGTACAAGAAAACTTGATGAACATTTTGATGAGCTCCCCAGTAAAAAAATGCAAATCAGATATTGTTTGACTTTGCA
This sequence comes from Lamellibrachia satsuma, assembly GCA_033239005.1. Taxonomy (NCBI): domain Eukaryota; kingdom Metazoa; phylum Annelida; class Polychaeta; order Sabellida; family Siboglinidae; genus Lamellibrachia; species Lamellibrachia satsuma. Next base: position 4,966,897 of record BSQZ01000015.1, on the reverse strand, counting down.
GTATAGTAGCTAGTCTTTGACATGTGTCACATGTTTGTTGTCCAGGAAGACACGCCCGACAATGAGCGCACACTAGCAGCGAGAGAGAACACCTATGTGAGGATGTACGGCCATATTCGAGGCTTCGGTGGCAAGACCAGCGTTGTTGCGTTCCGTGTCGTCCCTCTGGTGGACATGAATGAGTTGACGATGCACCTACTGGAAGTGATGCACAGTCACATGGTTCTCACGAAGGCACAGAGTGTAAGCACCATCTGTCAATGTTTTCTGAAAAGTTCAACCTTTGGGGTGTGTGTCGTAGGTCACATTTTTCTGTGTTGCCCACCACCTGCCTGGAGGCACAGTGTAGGTGAACCTTTTCACCCCAAAAAGGCAATCCCCAATTTTCTTTTCTCAGAGGAAATTATTTTACAATTAGCCATGAGTAGATACTGTATAGGAATCACCACTCTATAGGACTTCACAAACTGCATATCAGTCAGTTTATTTATTTCTCATTGTGCTGTTGTACTGTGCTTTTATATAACTTGTGTATGTATATGTACCAAAGAACATTTGTTAATTGTGCAGCAGAAGCATGAACAGTAATGTGGTCTTTGAACAACTGTCCATGCAGATGGGATTTAGAGATCATGCACGTTCATCTTTATTTAGATGCTTGGTAGTGTACCGCCTCCCAGTTGACAGTTTGGTAATGTACCACCTCCCAGTTGACAGTTTGGTAATGTACTGCCTCCCAGTTGACAGTTTGGTAATGTACCACCTCCCAGTTGACAGTTTGGTAATGTACCACCTCCCAGTTGACAGTTTGGTAATGTACCACCTCCCAGTTGACAGTTTGGTAGTGTACCACCTCCCAGTTGACAGTTTGGTAATGTACCACCACCCAGTTGACAGTTTGGTAGTGTACCACCACCCAGTTGACAGTTTGGTAATGTACCACCACCCAGTTGACAGTTTGGTAATGTACCACCTCCCAGTTGACAGTTTGGTAGTGTACCACCTCCCAGTTGACAGTTTGGTAATGTACCCCCTCCCAGTTGACAGTTTGGTAGTGTACCACCTCCCAGTTGACAGTTTGGTAATGTACCACCTCCCAGTTGACACTTTGGTAGTGTACCACCTCCCAGTTGACGGTTTGGTAGTGTACCACCTCCCAGTTGACGGTTTGGTAATGTACCGCCTCCCAGTTGACAGTTTGGTAATGTACCACCACCCAGTTGACAGTTTGGTAATGTACTGCCTCCCAGTTGACAGTTTGGTAATGTACCACCTCCCAGTTGACAGTTTGGTAATGTACCGCCTCCTTGTTGACAGTTTAGTAATGTACCGCCACCCAGTTGACAGTTTGGTAATGTACCACCTCCCAGTTGACAGTTTGGTAATGTACCACCTCCCAGTTGACAGTTTGGTAATGTACCGCCTCCTAGTTGACAGTTTGCTGCTTGTTTTTAAACAACTTTTTAAAATCTCCATCAGAAGATGTTACCACGTGCTTGTCATAACACGTCCGTGTGATTGTCATGTGTAGGTTTTTTGACACTCAAATTAATTGTAACTGTTCACATTTTCATTGTTTTACCCCATAAATGTTTTCCCCCAGACTGGGGGTGGAGACACGACGCAGGCAGGAATGGACTACACAGCACAAGGAAGTGGATATCAGGCAGACTACGGGCTCACTCCAATACAGAGTCAGGTCAGTCCCTGTTGAGAGGAATTCTTCCTTATGCTCCTGTGTTTCAAGCTTGTCACTTCATAAAATGGACAGTGTTGATATATGTTTTCTCACACTATAAAATATGTGTAGATACAGTTTGACGAGTATAGTTCAGCCGTGCTCTGTGTAAAACAAACCCCCTGTCATCATAAATATGCTTTATAGCTATTAGATAGCTACACTTGCACGCATGGTCAATAATAAATAATTAATCCAGCTATATGTGTTAACATTAATTTACACAAGCGGAAATATACAATAAATTCATTGAAAACGTACCAGGTGGCCCCTATGAGAGCGACTTCTTTAGTCTTAATAGGAGTCTCCCAAATCCACTTTGTACTAAATATATGCGCTTACATACCTGGTTTACACACAATTAAATTGGTTTAATGTATTAATTACAGTTACTGTAGTATTATGTGTGCAGTGGCTTATATTTAAAATTCCCCAAAATTAATGTAGAAATTGATACTGAAGGTCAACACGCAAGCACACACACACACACACACACACACACACACACACACACACACACACACACACACACACACACACACACACACACACACACACACACACACACACACACACACACACACACACACACACACACACACACACACACACACACACACACACACACACACACACACACACACACACACACACACACACACACACACACACACACACACACACACACACACACACACACACACACACACACACACACACACACACACACACACACACACACACACACACACACACACACACACACACACACACACACACACACACACACACACACACACACACACACACACACACACACACACACACACACACACACACACACACACACACACACACACACACACACACACACACACACACACACACACACACACACACACACACACACACACACACACACACACACACACACACACACACACACACACACACACACACACACACACACACACACACACACACACACACACACACACACACACACACACACACACACACACACACACACACACACACACACACACACACACACACACACACACACACACACACACACACACACACACACACACACACACACACACACACACACACACACACACACACACACACACACACACACACACACACACACACACACACACACACACACACACACACACACACACACACACACACACACACACACACACACACACACACACACACACACACACACACACACACACACACACACACACACACACACACACACACACACACACACACACACACACACACACACACACACACACACACACACACACACACACACACACACACACACACACACACACACACACACACACACACACACACACACACACACACACACACACACACACACACACACACACACACACACACACACACACACACACACACACACACACACACACACACACACACACACACACACACACACACACACACACACACACACACACACACACACACACACACACACACACACACACACACACACACACACACACACACACACACACACACACACACACACACACACACACACACACACACACACACACACACACACACACACACACACACACACACACACACACACACACACACACACACACACACAGTATAATATGCATATTTATGAATGTGTGCATGCGTGCGTGCGTGCGTGCGTGCGTGCGTGCGTGCATGTGTGAAGATGCCCAATCCGGCTCCGACGCGCTGGGCGTAGTTGCCCTTGCGCAGATGGCGGTGAATACGACCGACGGGGAACTGAAGTCCGGCACGAGAAGAACGAGTCTTGCTCTTTCCCTTCGCCTTTCCTCCTTTGCCGCGTCCAGACATTATTGCTGTGCTACGAACGTGAAACGACGACACACAACTGATGAGATACCAGAGAATGCCACAGCAACGGCCCAGTCGAAGGGCGCCAAGAAGGCCGTCAGCAAGACAAAGACGCCTCGCAGCGGCGACAAGAAGCACCGCAGGCGAAGGAGGGAGAGCTACGGAATCTACATCTACAAGGTTCTGAAGCAGGTGCACCCTGACACCGGTATCTCGAGCAAGGCAATGAGCATCATGAATTCGTTCGTGAATGACATCTTCGAGCGCATCGCCGCCGAGTCTTCTCGTCTCGCCCACTACAACAAGCGCTCGACGATCACGAGCCGCGAGATCCAGACCGCTGTCCGTCTGCTGCTGCCCGGTGAGCTCGCCAAGCACGCCGTCAGCGAGGGAACGAAGGCCGTCACGAAGTACACGAGCACCCGTTAAAGCGTTACAGTTACGCTACGAAAACAAACGGCTCTTTTAAGAGCCAACCACTTTCTCACGAAAGAGTAATAACTACTTGTCGCATAGGTTGTGTGTGTTCTCGTGTAGGCATCTGCTGGCCACCACTGCTCTCCTGTGCACCGATATCCACTTCTTTTTTTACCGACTCAACATTACACTGTATTAGGTTAGCCGATACACAAGTAGTGGGACAGGTCGCTGGTGAAGCGTCAAGCCACCCATCCACTAGTTTAATTAACACGTCTTCTTACTAACGAACAAACTTTATGCTGCCGTTTCCATAAGAACTGTTCCACTCACTTACTTCGTCAGTAACCTGTGTTGTAGAGTGTATGTGTCAGCCAACAGCCGCTCCGTCATCCACAGACACGTTTTAATTAGATCCAGTTTTGCCCATGAATGTGTATACAACAAATGTTGGAAGGACAGTAACAGGAAATAAGCTAAGCTAACAGGTTAGTTTAATTTTTACCATTTTTTATACATTATAAAAGTATTTTTTGGTGTCTTGAAATTCATATGTATACATACATACATGCATACATACATGCATACATTTATTTGTGAAACACTGATTTATACTGTAATACAAAGGGCATTCATGGTTAGAATAATTAACATGATTCGAATAATGAACAGAATAGCATCTAGCTGCAATGGCGTCATAATTGCATTATCCTGTGTTCCAAGAATGACCCCAGTGGCTTCCACGACTGAACTGAATGGGTTAACTTGCCTACTCCACAAATAAGTAATAACATTTAAATTTTGAAACTTAAAAATAAGTGCCATTTTTCCCTAGCATAATGTGTTACGTTCTTTCCAGTTCCCTTTTCCTGTTACTTAATTAGCAAAATGTGTTACTTTCTTTCCGTTACTTTGTCCATTTAACAAAGCGTTTGAATTGCACGGGACATGTTTATTTCAATCCAATTTCAACAATGATCGAGTTGCAATGGATGGCCTAACCACCGGGTTGCGAAATAGCAACTCTTTGTTCTGGTATCGGCTACCTTGTTTGTTTACGTTTTCGCCTGTTGTGGGAAGAATGTCGAACGAGCTTTTCTTTACACGTCTACCCGTATCGCAAGAATATTTCCGTTCTCCACGGAATGCTGCCATTCTCACAATGGCGAATTGCCACTATATATTTCACGGAATGCGCGGCTAAATTTTGCTACGTAGCCCCAAATGGAGCAGTGGTGTATCCTTGAAATTATTTCGTATTTCGGTTGCAATACGTGATTGTTATGTTGCAGGGATTTATTTTTTCAAAACATAAAACGCTATTTTGTTGACGTGTGTAAACACTTGTATATATAACAGAGACCCATATATTTTTTTTCGCTCCAGAATGCCTATTTACGAAATAAATCGCAAAAAATCGAAAATTTACATTGATTAGATATACGCGACTCAAACCACTCGTTTCGACAACAAAATGGCGATATGCAGTGATGTATTTTGTCGATTTTTGTCTCGAACAAAATCAGTTTGTCAGTTTATCTCATAAATTAGCAGGTATCTGTCACCATTAATGCATAGTTAGATAATATATATTTAAATATACGACATAACACAAAATTGCTTCAGTTCCCCTTTAACACTATCAAGACTTGCACTATCGACCCATGGATGGTCGCAATGAAACTAAAGAAGCTAAATATATAAAGATCACCAGTCCAGGACCGGATGGCCTTCATCCCTTGTCTTAAATGAATTGGTAGATACTATCAGTATTCCACTCAGGGTTGAACAAAAATCATGATTTAAAAAAAATGGATTTGTTTTTATTTAAATGGGATTTTTTTTATTTATTTGATTTTTTTTTAATCTTGTATACACAATGTCATAAAATATTTTACTATCAGGCTATCTGGTGTCAATACAGTTACACAAGTGTGCGCACGTTGTGCTTTTGTATTAAAAAACACAAAACTTTGTTGATCTCGATGCTTGTAAACAATTATTTGTGTTAAATTCATATAAATCAGCGATTAAAAAAAACGGAAGTAAAAAAAAATCATAAATCAATGATTTTTTTGGAGCGATTTAAACCATGATTTAAATCAAACAACCCCGATTCCACTATTCATCATATTTAAGACATCACTGACAACATGCTACCCACATATTGGAAAAATGCAAATATATATTATCTGCAGTACACAAGAAGGGAAACAAGCTCAAAACTACAGACCAGTTAGTCTGACCAACGTAGTAGAGAAAATATTGGAGGCAACAATCAGAGATGCCATCATTTAACACATGAATAATATCGACCAGCCCAGCAACAAACAATTTGGTTTTATCAAGGGTAGAACTACAGTAAAACTTGACATATGGACTGACAGACAACAGAGGATGAGTCAACGTAATATACTGTGATTTTATGAAAGCATTTGACAAAAGTGCCGGATCACTGACTTTTAAAGAAACTACAGAGCTACGGAATAAAGGGAAACATATCGGACATGATTGCAGCACTGCTGGCTCACATATTGGACATGATTGCAGCACTGCTGGCTCACATATTGGACATGATTGCAGCACTGCTGGCTCACATATTGGACATGATTGCAGCACTGCTGGCTCACATATTGGACATGATTGCAGCACTGCTGGCTCACATATTGGACATGATTGCAGCACTGCTGGCTCACATATCGGACATGATTGCAGCACTGCTGGCTCACATATTGGACATGATTGCAGCACTGCTGGCTCACATATCGGACATGATTGCAGCACTGCTGGCTCACATATTGGACATGGTTGCAGCACTGCTGGCTCACATATTGGACATGATTGCAGCACTGCTGGCTCACATATTGGACATGGTTGCAGCACTGCTGGCTCAGAGAACTCCGCATGTCCAAGTAAACAATTCATATTCATGGCAAAAGTAATAAGTGGAATACCCCAAGCTTCATTGATTGGCCCTCTACCCTTTTCACATTCTAATTCTCAAACGACTTGCCTAACGTCGGAAACAGCTCAGACATCTTCCTGTTCGCCGAGGACATGAAGCTTTTCAACCCAATCTGTACTCAGGATGACTGCACAAGACTACAACAAGATCTAATCCTCGCCGAACACTGGACAGATTCATCACTCTTGAAATTCCACCCAAGTAAATACAGTCATATGAGAATCGGTAAATCAAATATCAATAATTACAGGTACACACTGGGACCAGATGATACAATACTGAACAGTACAGACAAGATTAAAGATGTTAGAGTTACTTTTGATTTGCGACTGTAATCGCAACTTATTTTTTTTTAGCCCTGCACATGAGCATAGTAATCGGCAAGTCATGTGCCAGTTGAACCAAGAGTTGAGCTATTTACTAGTCAGTGCAAAATAATGCCATTTTGGCAAACCCCTATCAATTCCTGTATGTGTGCAAAAATGATATGTTGTGTTTCTGATAGTTCTTTCTAAATATAATTAGCTTGCTGTAAATGCTGTTTGTGTGTTGACAGGTCAGAATGCAGGAGGGTTTGGAAACCAAGGCGGTGGTTACCTTAATTCGCCAGGCTTTAATACAACACAGAATCCTTCACAAGAACGAAGGGTATTGTAATTCTCTCCACAGTTGTAGTAGATAAGCTATTAAAGCTTCACTCTAGACCTAGAGCTTCTGATGTTAGTTTTTACTTTCAATGCATGTGATATTATATAGTAATGTTGCTCTTCGTGCTAGGCTACCATTAGTGCCATCCATGGCAATCCTGGTTGCAGTTTATTCTGGTTTCATACTCTTGAGTGCCAAATAAACGTATAGGCCAAATAAAAGTATAGGGTGGCAAATCGGTCAAATTTAATAATTGTATAGTGCCAAATAACAGTATAGGGGGGGCAAATTGTTCAAAACAAATAATAGTACAGTGCGAAAAAGTCACTAGTATATTTGTCTTTTTTTATTCGACGTGAAGCCAAGGCGTCCTTAGAAAACTACGCGGATTACCGTTTATTTTTTTTCTTCCCAATATGCATAAACTTGGTTCGTATTCGCGTCACAGCAGATATAGTAACTGCATTTTATATCTGCAGAAAACCGGGGAATTTTCTGTTTTTAAATGGACATTAAAGTTTTATTGAATTGAATACGCAAGTCCGTTTCAGGGCCAGTGGAAACCGCCGCCAGTCAGTTATGACCGATTTGAGGCGCTGCGCACGGCGCCCATTTACGGTCGGTTTACGCGGTGATAATGGCATTTTAACTAATAATATACCACGTCGAGCTCCAGAGAACTAACTTCAACTAAGGATTCTGATCGATTCATCTAATCGTGGAAATTTAACGGTCTAACGCTTAAGGATCAAAATCTAGGATCCTCGGAAGCACGGGATCACGATAAATTCACGACTGTCATTCGAAAGGATGAGAACTTAGCCGTCAGAGGGAGCCACATACAGCTCCAGTTGGGAGCAAGTGATTTTATCTCGAGCGGTGGATGATTGATTAGCGCTAGCAATAGGGAGTGAGAACGCTTGCTCTCCTAAAAATTGTACCCTGCATAATTTGCCACGATTATCGGAGAATATAGGCTGGCACAAATGTTAAAATTTAATAATAGTATAGTGCCAAATAAGGTGCGAATAGGGTGGCATTTTTCATCAAATAAATATGCGTATAGGGACGTTTATTCAGCACTCAAGAGTAACTTTGATTCCATTCATGAAACAAGTATTCAATGATCTTCTGACCTAAAAGTGAAACTCATGAGCCAAACATGTGGTGAATCTTTCTTCCAGGGTTAGGTTCAGTTGTAATTGCGTAATTTGTAATTACTTGGAACGCATCATTTTTGGAACACATAATTGAGGTTTTTTAGGCTTTTCATTGTAATCAATTGACCATTGCAATTGAACCCAATCCTGGTAGGAAGAATGCACAAGTTCACCTGAAATCATGTCTAAAACGAACAGTAATAAACATGTAGGCTTCCTAAAGTTATAAAACAGTGTAGTCGTACTCATCTTATGATCTGTTGCGATTGACCAAATATGTAGCATTGTAATTGATTTTTTGAAGCGATGTAGTTGTTATTGTAATTTTTATTATGCTTTGTAATTGAGCCCACCCCTACTTTGTTCAAAATTGTTTGATTCTAGTTGCGGGCAGCGCACATGTCAGTACTCACATTTGCCTACAGAATTAGTGATAATCTTCCAAGAAAGCAAGAACTCGGTGTTCTGTACACATACGGTACATGCAATGTACAGTTTAGAACCAATGAGGTAGATGTAATGTCGTTCTGACATTGTGATATTTCCTACAATAGCGCCCGCAACGAGCACAGAGCTGTCTACCATGCACAGTGGCCCAGATTTACAAAGCCAATCAGCAAGACGACAGTTTCTACATTGAAGGCACAGAAGTACATCAGGTGGGTAAGAGTCCAATAGATTGTATTGTCTCAGGTATATTGTTGTTCAATAATTAATAATAAACTTTTTTGTACTTTTGGTAATTAAGGAAAACTAACTGAGTAGCATAACATAATAAGTATTGATCATTATAACAAATGTTTTGGTACTTCTGTATTGCCTAAGCAATCGATGTTACAGGCATTCATTAAGTACAGATGCCAGTAATAATGTTGTGTTGGCTGGATACTGTAAAAGTACTAATTTAATTAATGGGGGACTCACAACACTAGACAAATGTACGTTAGTTTATGATAAGCTTTTGAAGAAGGTATGTTACAAAACTGCTGCAGAATCATTTTCTGGTGATGTTTAGAAAAAGGTTGTATCTTCGTTGTGATATGTTTCAACAGATCACAATCATTGGCATTGTGAGGTCAGTGAAGGAATCAGCCACAAGACTGGACTATGAGATAGATGACATGACTGGCCCACCTCTTGAAGTCAGACAATTTGTCGATAATGATGTAAGTAAAGTATACTGAACCTAAGCTGAATGATGTGTGTGAAGCGATAATTTTGCTCTGACAGTGAACCACAACTATTTGTGTCCCTTCTGTTTAATTACCTTCTGTTTGATTATGATTTGTTGATTGGCTGAACATTTTCATATTATTGCACCACTTTGTCAAATCGATACCGCTCTTTCTGATGGTTGTATTGTTTTATGCCAGTCTCAGGGGTGAGATTTAGCAAGTCATGGAAGGTAGCCAGTCGGGCTACCAACCTTGCAAAGTGAACTAGCCCGACAGCTCTTTAGGTAGCCCACTTGCTAATCAATATTTTGATGATAGAAAGCAAATACTTTGAAGATAAAATGAATGTATAAGCGACATCAACGACAAATAAAAAAAACAGTTTTGAAGCATTTATTTTCAAGGCATGATCAATACAATATGATACATAATACAGAATAAAATACAGTATACAATTGTACACATGTGACAGGTTGTTTTGCTTTCATAACATTGTACACCAACAGTCTACGCAAAAAGTCTCTAAGCGTCACAGGACATCAGGTCCTGTGAACTGAACAGTTTTGCTGATTTTTTTACAGGACCTTATTTTACTCTAGCTTAAAGAAACTTTAACCAGTTTCCCGATTAATTCACCAGAAGCCCTCCGCGCACCATGTAGATATATCTAACTATAATCGAGATAGCTTATGTTTTTAAGTATGTTTGTATGTATAATTATATGTGGTTATGCTAGCGTTTTTTTCCTAGACGGCTTGCACCTCGGGCGCCAAACTTTCAGGGATTAATCTACGACCCCATGAATGAAACGTAACGCCTTTATTTTTTTTAAATACTCAATATATCAAGGGTTCTTCGTGGTTTTTATGGTAAATCAAATGTTCGCTGCGTAAAACGTTAACTTCGAACAATCGCAGAAACCACGCACGCTGCGGCGAATACTTCGGTACGTAAACCGTTTGAGAGTACGTAGCGCCATATGGGCGGTTTATATTAATTATAGTAGAAATCACGCACCCACCCAATACACAATAAAAAGACAGTAGAAAGCAGATAGTCTACTATTCTACAACCAACACAAGTATCCATGGGTGTTCACGCGACCTTCTACATTTTGAACTTGCAACGAGTGTTGCATCACGTGCGTGACGCGGTTGTTTCTGTTAATACGTTCGAGCGTATTGATGGCATATTGGCCTGAGGCATTTAATAAACATTGCTTGCTATCATGACTGAACTACCACGTTATCCCGTCCTGGGATGGACATTTTTGCTAGTATATATAAAAGTGGCGCTACGCGGCACCAAGACTATTAACATGACCAGTTATTATTTCAGTGTAGAATGACCGTTCAGTTACATGTTGAGCGTCGATGTGGTTGATTAAAAATACAATGAATGCTCCCTATTGATATCGCTTCGGCTACGGTTTGGCAACATTTCTTGCAATGTCAAACGTGTCACAAAAACATTATTTATGGTAAACATCAACTGGACATAGCCAGAACAACACTTTTGAGATGTTTATTAGCATTCTGTTTATTTTTGCTGGGTTTAAAATAATGCAACTCCGTAAATATTTCAAGTCGCCATGCGGGCTACTGTTTTAAAATATTGAAGTCGCCTGAAGCCATTTTTGGGCGCCATTGGCGACCGGGCGACCGCTAAATCTCACCCCTGCAGTCTGGAGGTTTCTTCCGTCTGTATTTTTACAAAATAGTCCGCTGCTAATAAGAATGTAGATTTCAAAATTGGTGGACAACTAGAGTTTGACTTTTGGTGATTCAGGGATGACAAGTGAATTTGACAACATCTTTAGATATTATTTTGATTTAGATGGTAGAAATTATAGTGGTGGTGATACAAGCAATGAAAATGGTAGCAAAAATGGTGAGTTTCTACTCATAAATTATGAGTTGGTGCCCAAGAATATGCCAGCTGCCACAACAACATCACAGGCCTATTGTGCTATCGTTTAAAACGCGATTCTCTCAGTAACAAAATTATGAAATCACAACATACATCCTCCAGGAAAAATGCCTTAGCGATTGACATAATTATTATTGTCAAATGATAAGTTGTATGTCATATTGAAGCTCTTTAGATGCTGTATCTGATAAAATAAAACAACCAAAACTGTCAAATGTGACTTTTGATCAGATATGACAGCAAGGGATACATTTTTCTCTTCTACATTTTGATGACCGTTGGTTTCCAGAAGAAGGTGGCCGATGTCATCGAAACGTACAAGAAAACTTGATGAACATTTTGATGAGCTCCCCAGTAAAAAAATGCAAATCAGATATTGTTTGACTTTGCAGTATAGTAGCTAGTCTTTGACATGTGTCACATGTTTGTTGTCCAGGAAGACACGCCTGACAATGAGCGCACACTAGCAGCGAGAGAGAACACCTATGTGAGGATGTACGGCCATATTCGAGGCTTCGGTGACAAGACCAGCGTTGTTGCGTTCCGTGTCGTCCCTCTGGTGGACATGAATGAGTTGACGATGCACCTACTGGAAGTGATGCACAGTCACATGGTTCTCACGAAGGCACAGAGTGTAAGCACCATCTGTCAATGTTTTCTGAAAAGTTCAACCTTTGGGGTGTGTGTCGTAGGTCACATTTTTCTGTGTTGCCCACCACCTGCCTGGAGGCACAGTGTAGGTGAACCTTTTCACCCCAAAAAGGCAATCCCCAATTTTCTTTTCTCAGAGGAAATTATTTTACAATTAGCCATGAGTAGATACTGTATAGGAATCACCATTGTATAGGACTTCACAAACTGCATATCAGTCAGTTTATTTATTTCTCATTGTGCTGTTGTACTGTGCTTTTATATAACTTGTGTATGTATATGTACCAAAGAACATTTGTTAATTGTGCAGCAGAAGCATGAACAGTAATGTGGTCTTTGAACAACTGTCCATGCAGATGGGATTTAGAGATCATGCACGTTCATCTTTATTTAGATGCTTGGTAGTGCACCACCTCCCAGTTGACAGTTTGGTAATGTACTGCCTCCCAGTTGACAGTTTGGTAATGTACCACCTCCCATTTGACAGTTTGGTAATGTACTGCCTCCCAGTTGACAGTTTGGTAATGTACCACCACCCAGTTGTCAGTTTGGTAATGTACCACCTCCCAGTTGACAGTTTGGTAATGTACCACCTCCCAGTTGACAGTTTGGTAATGTACCACCACCCAGTTGACAGTTTGGTAGTGTACCACCACACAGTTGACAGTTTGGCAATGAATCACCACCCAGTTGACAGTTTGCAATGTACCACCTCCCAGTTGACAGTTTGGTAGTGTACCACCTCCCAGTTGACAGTTTGCAATGTACCTCCCAGTTGACAGTTTGGTAGTGTACCACCTCCCAGTTGACAGTTTGGTAATGTACCACCTCTCAGTTGACAGTTTGGTAGTGTACCACCTCCCAGTTGACGGTTTGCAGTAGTGTACCACCTCCCAGTTGACAGTTTGGTAATGTACCACCTCCCAGTTGACAGTTTGGTAATGTACCGCCTCCCAGTAGACAGTTTGGTAATGTACCACCTCCCAGTTGACAGTTTGGTAGTCTACCACCACCCAGTTGACAGTTTGGTAATGTACCACCACCCAGTTGACAGTTTGGTAATGTACCCCCTCCCAGTTGACAGTTTGGTAGTGTACCACCTCCCAGTTGACAGTTTGGTAATGTACCACCTCCCAGTTGACAGTTTGGTAATGTACCGCCTCCTAGTTGACAGTTTGCTGCTTGTTTTTAAACATCCTTTTAAAATCTCCATCAGAAGATGTTACCACGTGCTTTTCATAACACGTCCGTGTGATTGTCATGTGTAGGTTTTTTGACACTGTCAAATTAATTGTAACTGATCGCATTTTCATTGTTTTACCCCATAAATGTTTTCCCCAGACTGGGAGTGGAGACACAACGCAGGCAGGAATGGACTACACAGCACAAGGAAGTGGATATCAGGCAGACTACGGGCTCACTCCAATACAGAGTCAGGTCAGTCCCTGTTGAGAGGAATTCTTCCTTATGCTCCTGTGTTTCAAGCTTGTCACTTCATAAAATGGACAGTGTTGATAAATGTTTTCTCACACTATAAAATATGTGTAGATACAGTTTGACGAGTATAGTTCAGCCTGTGTAAAACTCTGTGTCCTTTTACTTGTGCAACACATCATAAATATGCTTTATTGCTATTAGATAGCTACACTTGCACGCATGGTCAATAATAAATAATTAATCCAGCTATATGTGTTAACATTAATTTACACAAGCGGAAATATACAATAAATTCATTGAAAACGTACCAGGTGGCCCCTATGAGAGCGACTTCTTTAGTCTTAATAGGAGTCTCCCAAATCCACTTTGTACTAAATATATGCGCTTACATACCTGGTTTACACACAATTAAATTGGTTTAATGTATTAATTACAGTTACTGTAGTATTATGTGTGCAGTGGCTTATATTTAAAATTCCCCAAAATTAATGTAGAAATTGATACTGAAGGTCAACACGCAAGCACACACGCACGCACACACACACACACACACACACACACACACACACACACACACACACACACACACAGTATAATATGCATATTTATGAATGTGTGCGTGCGTGCGTGCGTGCGTGCGTGCGTGCGTGCATGTGTGAAGATGCCCAATCAACATCTGTTTGATAATTTTGCAGGTTCAAGCAGTCATCCGAGGTTGCCCAGACGAGCAGGGAATCAGCGTGAACAACATCGCTCAGAAACTGCGTGGACTTCCACCTCAGTCTCTCAAGTGAGGACACTTACTGTCAGCTTTCTGAAGTTGTGAAAACAGTAACACCATCTTTCACCAATGGCATATTATAAATAAAGTAAATCTGTGTTTGTCAAATATTTGTCAGTTTGACTTAAAAGAAATTTGTCATTCTATACTAAAGTTAATATTCACTAATCCAAAACATGCTAAGCTTTATGATATAATAATAATAGTAATATTGAACACCTGTAACGCCTGTGTCCTTCGGAACCTGAGCTCTGAGGCACAGCAAACCAGAATCATTAAGCATAGTCATGAATAGAGACGTGCAAAAATCATTATCAGAACAAGGGACCACCAATGATTTACAATGGCAATAATTGATAGTATTATCAGAACAAGGGACCACCAATGATTTACAATGGTAATAATTGATAGTATTATCAGAACAAGGGACCACCAATGATTTACAATGGCAATAATTGATAGTATTGTTCAAATGGAAGAGTAAAAGCATTGGTACATTACATGATACATCCACAGGAGACTGGTGCATTCTTTCCTGCCTGTCTGGTGGGTGCAAATGTCAGTAGGTGCAAATACTGCATAGTTTCCAGCCTGCCATGATTGAAAAACAATCGGATCCATTGCATTTAGTTTGATTAAAATATAATTAATGTTTTAGTCAAACTTATTAAAATATTATTTTGTCTGAACTTGAACTTGGAGTTCTTTAAAATATTGCTAAATCGAACAATATTATTATTTTGCTAGATTGATTAGTATTCTACTTTAGTTACTGTTTATCAAGTTGAAATTCCTGCTACAGTGGTTGGAAATCAGTCCGTAGTTCCCTAGAATATACCTTCATCCATCCTTAGCTCCCTAGACTATACTGTCATACATCCTTAGTGCCCTAGAGTGTGCTTTCATCCATCCTTAGCTCCCTAGAGTATACCTTCATCCATCCTTAGCTCCCTAGAGTATACTTTCATCCATCCTTAGCTCCCTAGAGTATACCTTCATCCATCCTTAGCTCCCTAGAGTATACCTTCATCCATCCTTAGCTCCCTAGAGTATACCTTCATCCATCCTTAGCACCCTAGAGTATACTGTCATACATCCTTTGTGCCCTAGAGTATACCTTCATCCATCCTTAGCTCCCTAGAGTATACTGTCATACATCCTTTGTGCCCTAGAGTATACCTTCATCCAT
This sequence comes from Lamellibrachia satsuma, assembly GCA_033239005.1. NCBI lineage: Eukaryota > Metazoa > Annelida > Polychaeta > Sabellida > Siboglinidae > Lamellibrachia > Lamellibrachia satsuma. Next base: position 4,950,917 of record BSQZ01000015.1, on the reverse strand, counting down.
CCTTAGCTCCCTAGAGTATACTGTCATACATCCTTTGTGCCCTAGAGTATACCTTCATCCATCCTTAGCTCCCTAGAGTATACCTTCATCCATCCTTAGCGCCTTAGAGTAAATCTTCATCCATCCTTAGCTCCCTAGAGTATACCTTCATCCATCCTTAGCTCCTAGAATATACCTTCATCCATCCTTAGCTCCCTAGAGTATACCTTCATCCATCCTTAGCACCCTAGAGTATACTGTCATACATCCTTTGTGCCCTAGAGTATACCTTCATCCATCCTTAGCTCCCTAGAGTATACTGTCATACATCCTTTGTGCCCTAGAGTATACCTTCATCCATCCTTAGCACCCTAGAGTATACTGTCATACATCCTTTGTGCCCTAAAGTATACCTTCATCCATCCTTAGCACCCTAGAGTATACTGTCATATATCCTTTGTGCCCTAGAGTATACCTTCATCCATCCTTAGCACCCTAGAGTATACTATCATACATCCTTTGTGCCCTAGAGTATACCTTCATCCATCCTTAGCTCCCTAGAGTATACTGTCATACATCCTTTGTGCCCTAGAGTATACCTTCATCCATCATTAGCTCCCCTAGACTATACTGTCATACATCCTTTGTGCCCTAGAATATACCTTCATCAACCTTAGCGCCCTAGAGTATACCTTCATCCATCCGTAGTTCCCTAGAATATACCTTCATCCATCCTTAGCTCCCTAGAGTATACCTTCATCCATCCTTAGCGCCTTAGAGTAAATCTTCATCCATCCTTAGCTCCCTAGAGTATACCTTCATCCATCCTTAGCTCCCTAGAATATACCTTCATCCATCCTTAGCTCCCTAGAGTATACCTTCATCCATCCTTAGCTCCCTAGAGTATACCTTCATCCATCCTTAGCTCCCTAGAGTATACTGTCATACATCCTTTGTGCCCTAGAGTATACCTTCATCCATCCTTAGCACCCTAGAGTATACTGTCATACATCCTTTGTGCCCTAAAGTATACCTTCATCCATCCTTAGCACCCTAGAGTATACTGTCATATATCCTTTGTGCCCTAGAGTATACCTTCATCCATCCTTAGCACCCTAGAGTATACTATCATACATCCTTTGTGCCCTAGAGTATACCTTCATCCATCCTTAGCTCCATAGAGTATACTGTCATACATCCTTTGTGCCCTAGAGTATACCTTCATCCATCATTAGCTCCCTAGACTATACTGTCATACATCCTTTGTGCCCTAGAATATACCTTCATCAATCCTTAGCGCCCTAGAGTATGCCTTCATCCATCCGTAGTTCCCTAGAATATTCCTTCATCCATCCTTAGCTCCCTAGAGTATACCTTCATCCATCCTTAGCGCCTTAGAGTAAATCTTCATCCATCCTTAGCTCCCTAGAGTATACCTTCATCCATCCTTAGCTCCCTAGAATATACCTTCATCCATCCTTAGCTCCCTAGAGTATACCTTCATCCATCCTTAGCACCCTAGAGTATACTGTCATACATCCTTTGTGCCCTAGAGTATACCTTCATCCATCCTTAGCTCCCTAGAGTATACTGTCATACATCCTTTGTGCCCTAGAGTATACCTTCATCCATCCTTAGCACCCTAGAGTATACTGTCATACATCCTTTGTGCCCTAAAGTATACCTTCATCCATCCTTAGCTCCCTAGAGTATACTGTCATACATCCTTTGTGCCCTAGAGTATACCTTCATCCATCCTTAGCACCCTAGAGTATACTATCATACATCCTTTGTGCCCTAGAGTATACCTTCATCCATCCTTAGCTCCCTAGAGTATACTGTCATACATCCTTTGTGCCCTAGAGTATACCTTCATCCATCATTAGCTCCCTAGACTATACTGTCATACATCCTTTGTGCCCTAGAATATACCTTCATCAATCCTTAGCGCCCTAGAGTATACCTTCATCCATCCGTAGTTCCCTAGAATATACCTTCATCCATCCTTAGCTCCCTAGAGTATACCTTCATCCATCCTTAGCGCCTTAGAGTAAATCTTCATCCATCCTTAGCTCCCTAGAGTATACCTTCATCCATCCTTAGCTCCCTAGAATATACCTTCATCCATCCTTAGCTCCCTAGAGTATACCTTCATCCATCCTTAGCTCCCTAGAGTATACCTTCATCCATCCTTAGCGCCTTAGAGTATACCTTCATCCATCCTTAGCTCCCTAGAATATACCTTCATCCATCCGTTGTTCCCTAGAATATACCTTCATCCATCCTTAGCTCCCTAGAGCATACCTTCATCCATCCGTTGTTCCCTAGAATATACCTTCATCCATCCTTAGCTCCCTATAGTATACCTTCATCCATCCTTAGCTCCCTAGAGCATACCTTCATCCATCCTTAGCGCCCTAGAGTATACCTTCATCCATCCGTAGTTCCCTAGAATATACCTTCATCCACCCTTATCTCCCTAGAGTATACTGTCATACATCCTTTGTGCCTTAGAGTATACCTTCATCCATCCTTAGCTCCCTAGAGTATACTGTCATACATCCTTTGTGCCCTAGAATATACCTTCATCCATCCTTAGCACCCTAGAGTATACTGTCATACATCCTTTGAGATTTCCTTTTTTATGATGTGCCTCTGAACTCGGGTTTCCGAAGATTAAGGCATGATAGAAGTTTTTGTGTTGTGTTGTGTTTTTAAAAGTATTTGAAATATGTGAAAATGTATTTGGTTTCTCAATTACTTTTCAACTGCATCATGTAACTTTTGATCCCAAATTATTCACTACAAAATAATCAATGAAATATAATATATTGCATATTTGTTTGTCATTATGTACCATAATTTATGAAGACTAAAGCGCTTAGAGCAGTCTCGAGAAAATTATTAAGTAAAGATGCTCTAAAAATAGATGTTATTTTTTAGCATTGAGTATGCCTGTGGTGGCTCTGTTCACAAACTGTTGTTTCGCTGAGCAGGTTGTATTGATCGTCATTGTGTTTGCAGGGAAGCCATTGAGTTCTTGAGTGGAGAAGGCCACATATACTCAACTGTTGACGACGAACATTACAGATCTACAGATGCCATGTGAGAACGGTCCTTTTTGGGAATTAACACAAGAAACACTATGTCCCAGGATGCTTCTGTGACACAGTTACACAAATGGCTTCATTGTGGCAACAAACATTGTAGTCAATGTCTGGCAAGAACATATATCGTGACGTGTCACATGTGAGGACCAAAAAGTCAACCTCCCACATGTTGCGGACGGTATGTGTGAATGTGAAGTTGACGGGCAGTGAGGAGAGCCAGTTGTGTTAGTATGTATGATAATATTTATATACTGCTTGAAATCTACAATGCTATTTGTAGAATTGGTAAACATTGCTACATTTGTATTGGTGTTTTCTATGGGAGTATACAAATTACAATTATTTTGTAGTTTGTAGACCTGATAGCTCAGATATTGCATACTATTGTTGAATGTGTTCACATGTACACATACAAATGATGCTGCATGCAAATTACATTATAATTTAAAAATATACATTTATCAGCATACAATTTTGAAAATGTCGTGCTAGCATTTGATTATTTAAAAAAATGTACAAGTTTCATCCATTAAATAGTTATTAGAGGGATTTCAGCAGATGATACGATTCAGCACCTAGTAGATGACAAATTAAGCATACTTCAAGTTGACATGATACACCTTCATGTAATTCGGCCAAAATTAAAATGCATGTTCTATTGTTGGTTGTAGGAAATGGCTTTTCAGTTGCAACGTTAGCTCGTGCATAATAAAACAAATCTCTATATTTATTACTTGATTTTTTCTCCTAGCCAGCATCCACAAAAACGTTATTGATGATGGTTAGTATAGAATATCCACCCGAGCAAACAAAGAAATTAACTTTCAGTATCTGCATCAGGTCAAATGATATGAAATTCAGCTTCAAATTCATTTCCATTGTTTTACTCGTGTAACATGTTTTAGTTATATGGGTTTTAAGCAACAATTAATGTTTGACAAATGGAACATATCTGTTATCACTATTTTAATTGCTGATTTACAAAATATCTGATGGTTTACATCCCACTAATGGTTTTTTATGTAACTTTGAATGCAAATATCACAACTTGTAAGTATCCTCATATATTGCCCACAGTTGCATAATTGGCTGTGCCTTTAGTGATTTAAAATACAAAAGAATACAGAAATGCAGATTTATTTTCATAAACAACTGGTAATACGAAAAGGCTGTTTTCCTGAGTGTGTGTTAACTTGCCGTTGTTGCACAGGTTAATGGTCTTTAGAACTCGAAACAGCATCATATAATTTTATTGTAGCCGATTATGTTGCTTATTAATATTGCAATGAATTGGATCTGTCCGCAACTTTTTTACGTGAACATATTGACTGATTACTGTTCCTGCTATAGAAATAGTCGGGAGACATCTTAATGTAAAATCAGTCCTTCCGTCGATAGTCTGCACCATCTTGTCCCGTCAGTCGCCATCTCTCTCAGTTTCACAAGGTCTCTGGCTAACCGCAGTCTGACGCCCGTCTCTTTGAGGCCTGAGCGCAACACGTCAAGTAGGTTGGTGGTGTGCCTGCCAACTCGGCCCTTGTTTAGTAACCTGGGGCAACCCGGCCCCCTAATGTAAGGCAGCCCCCTATCACGTACGCAAAATAAAAACCGCTGAATGTCCCCAAATCTGTTACAAAATGAAGCTAACATCTATCCACCCCGACAACTCGGCAACATGAGTCATGTAATGAAATCATTGTTTTTTACTATTACATGCACTATTATTTGGACTGATAATATTCACAAATAGTAAAAATTACTATATCATGGACTTATTTGGTGACATTGATAATACTATTATTCAGTTGACAAGTCAGATAATACAAAATAGCCCAATGGGTTTGTCTATGATGTGAACACATTAAAGGTAAGCTAACGTAGTTTAATGGTGTACAATTTGAACGTTTTCCGTGTTGCCCCAGGTTACCCCATCGGTTTGACCCAACAACCACAGACGGCAGGCTCAGTTATGTAGGAGTATGGTCGGGTATGTGCAACAGTTAATATTATGCTGTAGTAGATTCAACCAGGTTTCCAAACATGCCTACTAGACTACTTGCAGGCACAATAACTCGATTGTATGGTACATGGGTGGATTCAGCACACTTGTTCATGTATATTACCCCGTTGTTTCCAGTTTCCCAACAAACTGTAGGAGGGTTGAACGTATATTAATCACCCAAATTCGAACCAAGGGCGGCCTACCATAAAATTGGTTACATTATGTGTGTGTGCGTGCGTGCGTGCGTGCGTGCGTGCGTGCGTGTATTTATCGGTATATTTACCTATGAGAAGTGTCTTATGAAATATTTAACGCAGAAAACCACAGAAGAAACGTTTCTACACAAAGTTCAAAACGGACAAGACAAGACGGATCGAATCATGCGGAAAACGTTCCGGATACCCTCCTGTCGCATCACCTTTAAACTCGGCTATGTCACAAGGATTCCGCTTGCTAGACCTTCCCACCAAGCATGGTGGTGGACACCAGGTGGTCAGATATTCAAGAAGACCACCGAGGGTGAACTGGCGCCACACAGTCGACCGTCACTCCCAGCTGGTCAGCAGAAGATGGAGCGACGTCAGGATGTTAGCTGTTGGTCGATCCAAGTGGAGCGCTTTGACTGCCTCGTGCGTCTCTAGACGCGGGAACCGCTAAATCTAAGTCAGTTCTCTCAGTAAAGGTGAACTGCAGCTCAAACTCAGAGAGCTACGAAGAACGGCAGGAATTCTTACGAAAAGCAGACAGCCACCGTCTACTACATCCATACGCAACTGCAAGAGTTCAACGTAACAAATCAATGCGTCTCTGTAAATTAATACTTTTATTTGTTGCATTCCTTTCTTGGCGTTTGCGTTGACTGATTATGTGACACGTGTTGCGTGTGCGATGCGACCAGCCTGGTACATTGCGGCTTCTTCACTCCACCGGTAGCCGGTGCGCTTTTGCGGGCGGCCTTGGTCGCCAACTGCTTCCTCGGGGCCTTGCCACCGGTCGACTTGCGAGCTGTCTGCTTTGTACGAGCCATGATCACGATTTGAGCTGAACCTAGTTTTATTATGTCGCGGTCGCGTGTTGCCGGGAGAGGCGTGCCCGGCTTGTTGGCGGGAGAGGCGTGCCGGGCCTGTTGGCGGGAGAGGCGTGCCCGGCCTGTGGGCGGGAGAGGCGTGCCGAGTCTGTAGGCGTGAGAGGCGTGCCGGGCCTGTTGGCGGGAGAGGCGTGCAGGGCCTGTAGGTGGGAGAGGCGTGCCGGGCCTGTAGACGGGAGAGGCGTGCCGGGCCGGTTGGCGGGAGAGGCGTGCCGGGCCCGTTGGCGGGAGAGGCGTGCCGGGCTACTGTTGGCGGGAGAGGCGTGCCGGGCTACTGTTGGCGGGAGAGGCGTGCCGGGCCTGTTGGCGGGAGAGGCATGCCGGGCTACTGTTGGCGGGAGAGGCGTGCCGGGCCTGTTGGCGGGAGAGGCGTGCCGGGCCTGTTGGCGGGAGAGGCGTGCCGGGCTACTGTTGGCGGGAGAGGCGTGCCGGGCCTGTAGGCGGGAGAGGCGTGCCGGGCCTGTTGGCGGGAGAGGCGTGCCGGGCCTGTAGGCGGGAGAGGCGTGCCGGGCCTGTTGGCGGGAGAGGCGTGCCGGGCCTGTTGGCGGGAGAGGCGTGCCGGGCCTGTTGGCGGGAGAGGCGTGCCGGGCTACTGTTGGCGGGAGAGGCGTGCCGGGCCTGTTGGCCGGAGAGGCGTGCCGGGCCTGTTGGCGGGAGAGGCGTGCCGGGCTACTGTTGACAGCCGCTTTGGGGACAGAAACTATTTCCAAATGTATTTGATGAATATCTAATTTGTAGAAGCTGATTATTGTGTATACGCGAGCTTCTAGTGTTGTGCGTACGTGCGGGCGTACGTGCGTGCGTACGCATGCGTGTGTATCTAGTGGGTAGATCCTACTATTCTAGAATCCAAGCACACCTCAATTTCGCCATTATTAACATGTAATGCACAACGCACATTTATTTACGGATCATGTAAATTACTAAACATGTGCATAAAACACATTTGATCACATTTTTCTATGCTCTAATTGCATGTGTAAATTTGAGCGCCACGTGAAACAACAACGGCGAATTTGAGGCGGGCCCGGATTCTAAAAAAAACGTACAAAGCGGACTGACAACATTTATTCATGTATTGTCTTTACAATAGCGTATAATCGGTGAAATTAGGAGGACAACACAGCGAACAGAGGTGTGAATACAACACAATTTCCCACATATGGTACAATGCATGCATCACATGGAAAGGTCAACGCTGGAAACTAGTATAGAAGATGTTCTGAAGGTTCGATTTCACAATAAATACTACCCAACTTCACAACATTACCAACAGTCCATATTTCAGGTATCATGTCGTGTGTATCCGTTCCTCTCATATATATATATACAGGAGTAAGCCAGCCCGATATATCAGGATGCATGTCCTCTCCATTGATTTTATATAATTATAACGACTGCTTGACTCTGTTGCCAGCGGGTTAATGCCGGTTTACACGTGCGATTAATTGCTCAATAATGGTCGGCCGACACGGTGTCGCACGGTATCACGGTTCAAGAATTGGTCGTGTAAACCGATTAGCTAGATAAATGTGTTGTTGAAATTGGAATGGTCCCAATTTGACCGATAATCGGGGGCGATTTTGAAAGAGTCGTCAATGAGCGAACGACAGAATGGACACCCGTCGTGACTTGTCATCAAAGCTCAACGTCTTTGGTTTGGCACGAGTCAGTAGGTCGCACTGTAGTGTCTGTCTAGAAACGTCGCTCGTCTAAACGCACACAACACATAAATTAGCAGGCCATTGGCCTGCGATACGGTGTCATCCAACCAATTGGGGCACAAATCGGTCGTGTAAAACGGTATTTACTACTCCGCCGAATCGTGTCGAATGTTCGTCAAGTCATCTCCGCTTTACCAATCTCCGCACTGAGCAACATGTCCGCAGCGCATAACTTTGTTGAATGTATACTTTTGTACCCAAAGGGTGGGCCCAGTAACACGAGTAATCATGATGTGTGAGAGGTGCCAGGTGTCGCACGTGTCACCCGCCCTCTGTACGAACAGCTCAATGCACGGATTATCGAAGCACATCGATTGGACTGTGAAGAAGTCTAACCTGTAAAACAGTGGACGTGAAGCAGATCTCATTAATTTGTTTGCACGCACGCTCACACGCCGGCTACGTACGTGCGCACACACACGCATGCATATTCACCCGCTCACCACGCGCTTTTTTTCAGAGTGTCAAATATTTCCTACGTGGTTCTTTAACTGATTGAATATTTTAATGCGCGTCGCCTATGAACTAAAGGGTAACTCTCAATAAATCAATGTTATTCCATTTAATGTTTGTCTTAACAAAACACGCTGTACGTATGGACAGTTGGTCTCTAGAAAAATGGCTTATTTACAAAATGTTACACTGCATCAGCCCATGCCAATTGCATAACGTATTATATTAATAAACTAGTAAAAATTCCCATCCTACTAACGAGATAACTTGGTAGTTCATAAGTGACTGTCACGATAACAGTACTTGTTTTATTACAGAAATACCCATCTAAGCCTTGTTGCACGTATAGTTGGTGCTGCTAGTCGAAATCTTGACGTCTTCTAGGAATCCATCTCTCGAAATTGCGAAGTATTACTGGCAATAACAGTAGCGTCTAGTGACGGTTTACGTCAGTTCGAACAGTTATAAAAAAATGCTGCGAACAATTGTAAGTTTGCATAACGTAAGGTATAACTACATAATACGGTAATAACTACAAAGAGTAATCCGATTGTTCGTAGAAACAGCATTTTTTACATACGAAGTTACAAAGTGGGAGACAATGCCCCAACTCTTTCTTGTCCGGCCAACCTCCCCCCAATCCTGCCCCATCCCCTCTTATCAAACAGTTGTAGGCTTATCTCTATACAGATTCTTTTTGTCAAGGTATTTCAATAAATCAGGTAATTTTAGTGGAATAAGAGGGCACCATTTTCCATACATGAAAAGGGCAGTTTACCAATAATGGCAGTAGTCCATCGGGACAGTTTCGATCAGGATATCATTAACAAAAACTGGGAGCAATGAACACAAAGCTTTGAAGCTATTTATTTGCTCAAACAGTCCGTCTAATTTCATATAAATCGAAAAAGAATGGGGGCTATAGCCAAATTGGAAAAACAGTTTGCAACATCAGAGCTAGCTCAGATATATATATATATATATATATATATATATATATATATATATATATATATATATATATATATACATATATATATATATATATATATATATATATATATATATATATACACATATATATACATATACATATACATACATATACACATATATATATATATATATATATATATATATATATATATATATATATATATATATATATATATATATATATATATATATATATATATATATATATATATATATTATATGTATATATATATGTATATATATATAATATATATATATATATATATATATATATATATATATATATATATATATATATATATATATATATATATATATATATATATATGTATATATATATATATATATATATATATATGCGTGCGTGCGTATATATATGTATGCATGTATGTGGGCCTCTACTAAATTTATAAGACTGGACTTGAGTCTATATCTTAGGGACCGGGCGTGGGCTTGTGCTGAAAAACATTAAATAAAAATATTTGGACAGTGACGTGGTTGTACTGACAGTTGGCACTTGACTGGACTGACCGTTAGCACCCAGCAGTGTAAATAATAATATACAACACTTTTCACTTTAAATTATATATCAGTATTGTGTTTTTAATATTATATTTAATAAAATATACGTATATATTATTACACACGCACGCACGCATGCACGCACGCACATATACATACACACACACTACCTGATAAAATATCACGTATGCCGGTTTCACGAAGCGTTTGGTGGACGTTTAACGTAGCTCACGCAACAATCGTCGAAATACGCATAGCTTTGCTAACATTGTATTTACATGTACTATTGTTCTAAGTTACGTAATATATCAAACGTTCACATATGGGTTCCTTCGTAATATCCCACCCCCGGGAATCGGAGGGCTTTTGTTATTTTAATGTATGACCCATCGCCGTGGGCCCCCGAGCTTACAAAATGTTCGCCCCATACCCGCGAAACTGACGGAGATATGAGCCTGAGGGAACATTCATGCAGAGTCACAAACTCCGCGGCAACGCAGTATTGTATCGTTTTTTAACAGTTGATCATTAGAGACCAGTGTTTACGCTGAGCTGACAGCTGCTGTTGTCCACATGGCATCATGCAACACATTGTATATTTATTTACAAAAGGAATAGTTTGATAGGTATATAAATCTTGCATATTATTTCGGAAGGCCCTTGTTGCAAACGAAACGTTGACGTTACGTTCAAATAACCTAACCATGACATCGACCGTATTTCGCCGCAACATTTCTACTTGCAAATGAATGAATGAATGAATGAATTAGCCTTATTTCAGTCACATACACACGTAAGTTGGCCATAACAATATTGCATAATGTAAAAATAGAAAATAATTAAATTACGATGTAACTGTGGAGATTCTCAGGAAATCCTGGAGGGCTTTTGGCGAGAACCTCCTACTTATGGTACAAAAGTTGCAGTTGTTGTCTAAACAACAACAAAATAAGTTAAAAATAAAATAATACAATACATTGTAATACTATTGTCTACAATGTCATTGCTCAAATGAGAATTGGATAATACCAATTTCTCTTACAT